>JAEIIF010007572.1:0-42768 GCA_018874455.1 Drosophila trapezifrons
ATTAATATTTATAATTAATTATAGTGTCTAAGGAGACACATTTTCTACCTTAAATTAAGCATCAAGACAACGAAATGTGTTGTCTTTCGCCTTGTTAAAGTCGGACAGCTTCGAGGCTCTCTCCGAGTTATTGTAAATAAATATTGACATCCCGGCCATTGACAATTCAATTGCTTTATTGGCCGTGCTTGGTAATATACATAAATACATGTAAATGGCAATCATTGGATTCATTCCAGTAATATATTAACTTAATGTCCCCGCCAGTTACATCAAAACAAACAGAGTATACCCAAGGACCCGGCCCTCGTCCAGCGTATGAAAAGTATACAAAACACGTCGGACTCCCTGGCGCCTGTTTAATTTCACTTAACGTTTAACCTGCTGCCATTAATCGAGCGCAATTAACGCGCCTTTAATGGCAGTCCTGGCCAGCTTTGCAATCAGTTTGCACACACACAGCTCAGAACACACACACACACAGGGCTCAGCTCGGCACATACATGCATATTTAATTAGCAAAGTCAACGCCGAGTACTCAAGGAAGGTTAACTGGAAAAAGCGACGAGGCTCGGGGTGGAGAGATGGGCAATGCGTCGCTTGATAAATAGCCAATAATTCTTACGCAGCCGTGAGGAAGGCAATCTCCGCCCCAGAGCCACCCCCCAGAGCCACTCTGTGAGCCACCCTAGAGCCACCCCATGAGCCACTCTGGGCAGAAGCTCGGGGCTCGTTGAGAACAAAATAAATTGCCGGCATCTAACCTTGAGCGTGTGTTGTGGCTATTATCATTTGTAATTTGCAGCAATTAGTTGGGGCTCAAAAATTCTAAAGCAAACTTTGTCGGGAACAACAACAGCCGCGGGGGGCGGTACGGGACGGGACGGGACGGGGCGGGGCACAAGGACAAGGACGAGGACTAGGAACAGAGCCAACGGCCACGTGGTCCTGTCCTGGCCGAGTCCCAAGTCCTGGCCGAGGGCAAAAACAAACAGCGGCAAAAAAGAATTTATTGAGCTGGGGCCAGCTTACATATTTATAAGGCACATTAAATTAATTTACGCATGTTTGTCCCTATTCCGGCGAGTGGAAGGTGAGAGGTTGGCCCCTCTCCCTAGTTACCCCCCGTTTGTGCTGCTAGAGTCCGGAGACCGGAGCCCCGGGGGGCAGTTCAATGGCATTGATGAGGTCTAATGCTCCCGGGACATCCGAGTCATCAGAGAGGCGGCGGCGCTTCATTGAACTGGCGGCGTCACACACTCAGACCACGAAAGTGCACTTCAATGAATAATTACTCTGAAGGGCGGGACAGTCGCCCGCCAGCCACAAGAGGAACGGCTTTGAGCGCCAATTAAGCAGACAAGGAAGGTGGACTCCTAAAGGTATTAAATGGTTATTAAATTTGTGCATCTTATGCCATGTGTTAGATATAAAAATAGAACTAAGTCGATCTTATAGCTGTCATAGAAAGGGTTGGGTGAATTCTTATAACTGCAACTTCTACTTTAAGAAGAAATTTTATCTTTGAAAACCAAAGGTAGCTTTAATAAACCAACTGAGAGATAAGTGTTTACTTTATCTTTCATCTTATGATTTTTGTACAGTTGCCAGATTAGATACGTTTTATATACTTAGGCTGCTTTATGCTATCAGAACGCTTTTCCAATTATAAATTTGCTGCGAAAGCTGCCGATTAGATTTCAAGCAAGCAGACATCATGTTATTTAAGCCAAAAACTAGCTACGATGCCGTGGATAAGATCTGGAGCAGTGACAAAGAGAGATCCCAGTTCGGAGAGGATTTGTCCATTGGCGAAATCATATTCCAGGAGCTGCGGCAACATCCCAAGGATATAGCTCAGGTGCGTAACTGGAACTCCAGTCAAAGTCAAATAAATTATTGCGATATGTACAGATTTCTGAGCCCGAGGCCACCGTAACACTAAATCCGAGTTAAGGGCATTAAAATTGTGACATAACCCCATTGAAAGGCAGTAGGAGGTATCTCTGGCGCGTAAATCAAAAGATGGGTCACACTGGGCAGCATGACCAGGTTTCACAGAGCCTTAAAGAGACACAGAAAGGAGAGCGAGAGATAAGATGGCAGCGTGGAAGGAAGGCGGTCACTCTAAGTCGTCGATCGTGAGAAGTTGCAGCAATATAATTTTCAGTCATTGTTATTAAATCCTTTTTAATAAATACTCCACATAAATGTAGCTTAATTATATTATGAATGGCTCCTTGCGTTAACCAGACCTTGTCTCAATGTTTCTGTTGCTTTCAAGATTGCATAAATCGATGCCACAAAGTCAGGTGCTTTCATTTCAGGACAATTTAATTACGGCCAGGCAGTGTCCTGTGTGGTCTGGAAAGTCACGTTTTAATTAGTTCGTTTTGGGTTGGTGAATTATCGAAAAATCCTGGCCAGCAACGAGACCTAAAGCCTTGTTGCATGCTTCCCAGTCCGTTGCCAGTATTAGCCCCGTTTAAGGAGCTCAATGCAATCAGTGATGTCCGCATCAATCTGTGTGCAACACAAGGGCGCTGCAGCTTGCAACACGCTCCCCTCGCCGCCGCCAACAAATCGATTTCCCAATCAGCAGCAGTCATCTTGTCTCCCCTTCAAGAGGTTGTCACTGGCGATTGCCTTTCACGCTGGCACAAGGGGGAGCGCTCTAATCTCTTCGAACTGTTTATGGTGGCGATACGCACTGTACTGTACTCTGGTTAGGTATATACACATATATGCATCTATATTCAATAAGAAATCATGCCCCTAGACAGGCATTCATGGCATTCTGTATCATTTACCAACGTGTGTGTCCTGTGCCAAAATTTTCCATTTGGGATTACATGCCGTCCCCAGAGCAAACACACAATTTATAGCCCACACGGCCAGGCCAACAACAATTAGTTCTATTGATGGAAGCGTTGCCATAACACATATGTCTCGGCATAAATAATAGATTTGAAGCCGCCACCGCACCAACTCCAGCCGGTGCCGCACCAGAAACCCACAGAACAAAGCCAACCAGAAGCAAAGGGAGAACCAGAAGCAGCGGCACAGATGTACATGCAAAGTTTTTGCTGCCAGCCGTATCCATTTTACACTCGCACAACTCAAGCCGAAGGCAAATGGTGTGCGACTTATGCTGATCCGTATGCCACTTCCACTGCCACCTCCACTTCCTGCGCCACTTCCTCCGCCAGGCGGGAGCGGAGGAGGTCTTGGCCCCGGTCCCCTTGTGTTAGATAAATTGCAGTTTAAACCTACTTACATGCATGTGCCGGCCACCCCAACCCAGCTGCACTGCAGCGGGCGAGAGTGGCCTCGAATCCGAGCCGAAAGTGAGACCGGGTCCACGATTCCCATTGCCATAAACATTTTGGGCGCAGTCAGCAAAGGATTGGCGGAGCGGGTGTCCTGCACTCTGCAAAAAAATACCGCGCAATCGATATTTAATTTCAAAATTTACCACGAAAAAATAGAGTCCAGATTTGGTCGGAAGTCTATTGCAAAAAGTGGGTCACACTGTAAACTTTACATATATGTGGGATTATCATATTTATTTAATGATGAAGTGTGTTTTTATTTAATATAAGTATTTAATAAAATCCGAAACGTTCAACAGTCTCTTCATCGACTTCAAGGGAGTTTTCTCTCTTTTCTCTCTCGTCGTTTGCCAGTTTTGTCTTTTTATCTTTCTCGTCGTTTTGCTCATCGTCTCGATCGTTGCTTTCTCGCCACCTTTACTCGTCGCTCGCTCGTTTTCTTTATGGTTGTTGTCTAGGGTATTCTTGGCATCTCTTCCTATTTTATTTCAATGAAAAAGTTAGTTTAACTTAATAATCAAAGGCAAATACAATGCAAAATGCAAATAGGAAATGTTTGATTGCAACCAAAAAGCATTCAAAAAGTTTTCCATAAAAAGGAGTTAGGAAACTCAAACGAATGGAAGTCCCATCAACAATTACAAAGTTCGAAATTGATTTTTAATTTCTTGTTCCAAATTTGCATTATTATTCCCCCAGATTATTTCAATACCAGAGAACTAATATTTTGTTGAGCGTAGAGCTGGTTAAATGAAATGGGGCGCAAGCGTTGCCAATGTTGCATGCCACATGTGAATGCATTCGCCACACAGCCATTTGCCTCTTTTTTTGACTGCCTGCCAAGCTGAAATTGGAATAGACTCCGGCTTAGTGCTGGCATTGTACGAGTAAGCGGCTCAATATATTTTTAATATACTTAGTTGGATGGCGACATTGTGGAGTCCCCCGACGGGGCGGGACTGCCTTGCTGCCAGACAGGCAATTGGAGCTTTGGCGGTAAAAGTTAATACGATTTAACCGGATCAGAGGCCGCAGACAACGAGCAGCAGAAATATGTAAAATATATGCCCCGAATACTCGTGGCCTGGTGCGGGGGCAACTACGCCACTTTGACTGGGCCCCAAAAATATGTATTAGGCCACTTGGCTGCTGGCTGCGGGATGCTGACTGCCACTCGAGGGCGGGGCCAGATTTGTTGAGCTCATTCGCTTCATGAATAATTTGCGCCACAGCGTCGGCATCCCAGGGGTCCTCATCCCAGTCTCTAACCCGCCTCAACCCGCGGGGTAAACAATAAACAAATGGGCAAAAACATATGCAAAGGGCCTCTCGCCGAGAAGGAGCGTATTCAAATAGAGTTGACAGACGAGTGACGAGTGGCGTGAGGCCCTCGGGTGGGGTGGGCATCGATGGCGTCATCGTGCAGCGGATCGGGAGGGGTCGACGACGGGTCCTTGAGGTCCTCGCAGTTAGCAAGTCATCCAGTCATTTCTAGCCATCAGGCGCCTCCGAACAGCAAACAAATGGTCTCAGGTCGCAGCGCGATAAAAACGTGTGAAATGGCATTTGGCAGAGGCCGTATCCCTCTATCCTATCCCATTCTATCCCGTCTTCAGCCGGAGTCTCATCACACAGCTCAGTGCTGACAAGCCCATCCGCATCCTTGCTTGTCCCGGTCGGTCTATCTCACTTCACCTTTTGGCAAATGATAGTTTTTATCGCTCTGGCCCCGGGACTCGAGTGTTTTTCGGGACGATGAGTTATGGTAGCTGCATCAAAAGGCTTTGCAAAAACAACACAAGGCGCTCCCGTGAAGGTGTGTAAGGCTGCCGTCCACACATGACCATCAGCATCGCCATCAGCAGCAGCATCAGCATCAGCTTCAGCTCCAGCTTTGGCCTCAGCATCAACATCAGTCTTTGGCTGCTCCACAGCTTACCCGCTCTCCGAGGAGAGACAAAACGTGTGCTCAATCCATCACTTGTCTGTCATTGGCGTCTTGGCCAGCATCCGAGCATGGCAAGTATCCCAGCATTCCGGCATCGGAAGCCAGTATGCTGGCGGGCGACTGCAGATAATGTTTATTGGCCTGCTAGCTGGTTAATTTTAATACCGCCACAGCCTGATTTATTGCCCGGCGCTGGACAATTGAAGGTCCTCCGTCCTCGTCCTCGTCCACGTCCACGTCCTTCGATGGCAATACAATAAACTGCACTTGGTGGCCTGGAAAAATGTCTCATTAAGCGGGCGGACGGGCAGCGGGATACGCCCCCGCGAAGGCACACATAAAAAACTCGTTTACCTGCATTAAGCGAAACACTCAGCAGACGGCTGAGGCATAAAGGAAATGTGACAGCCTCCGGCGGGAGGTCCTCCTGCTGGTCCTTCGTCCTTGGTCCTGCCGAATCCCAGGCGGATGCCACAAGTGCCCCACTGTTCGCACGTGAAGAGGAAAAGCTGCTCGAGCTTCTGTTCATCCTGCTGCCATGCTCCTTTGTCGTCCCCTTCCACGTCCCCTGCAGCGCACCCGAAAATGCAAATCAGCTGTAAAGCGACGCGCTTGCGGGGGATAACATGCCACCCAACCCCACTCATCCGCATCCCGGCAGCAAGGACCCTTATAGCCAGCCAGGACCTCCTTGTAATTGCGCGCACTTGGCGGTTAATGGGGGCGACAGGAGCAATCTCAAAAGAAATGTATGAAATTTGTATGGGCCAAGGCAGGCGAAAGTGCAAGCCCCCACACAATGAAAGGAGCAACGGGCTCAGGGATGGCTTTGCCCGAAATCGCATGCTCTTCTTAAGGGAATCCCCAAGGAGCAAACAATGATATTATGTCTGGGTTGTTTGGGAAACCTTGTGATTCTTAAAATCCATATTTAACTTGTTTAAGATTAAGCTGCTTATAATGGTATTCTAAATAAATATGTTTTACCATCCAAAAACATAATTAAACTACACACTGCTGATACAGAAAAGTCCTGTCCTGACAATCTTCTCTTATGCCTGACTGCCTCAGTGAACGCTTTTCAGTTTAGTTCCAACTCACTGATCGATCTCCAGTTTTGGGCCACTCCTTTCACTTCGTCTACCCCTTTTTCCCTTTACCATTTTGGAACCCTTCCTGCTTCATTGTTTACTGTGGCTTTCCAGCCCTGGCTTTTGTTCTTCAGAGCCCACTTGACTTAACCCATCTCGAGGCAACTCATCTCGTCACCTGGCCCTCTCGTTCATTCGCCACGGATGTGCTTGGGAATTATGCGTCAAATGCTCTACTTCAGACTCAGACTGCCTATCCCTTCGTGCCCCTTTTTTCCTTGCCACGCCCACACCCATGTCGCCTTTCCCGCTCACATGCCATTGTTGATGTTGCCATTCGGTGCAGGTTAAACGTTGCGTATGCGTGATTTACATGCGCTTTGTTTGGGCTTCCCCTTCACTCGCCGCTGCCACTGCCGCTGCTGCTGCTGCTGCTCCTCCGACTCTTGTTATTGTTATTGTTTTCGCTCGGCCAAAGCCAAAGCCCGAGCCAGAGCCGTAGCCAGCGTTTTAGCCGACAACTGGAGCCTGTCAACTGTGAACTGTAACAAAAATTAGCAATAGACAAACACGAGTCTCGGCATGGCAACTATGCACCGTACGAAAATCAAGTCTAGCGTACGTGACTTTTGATTATCAACAGCAGACAGAGCACAAAAAAGGGCGGCTTCTTACAAATATAACATTAATTACTCATCCTAGTTTCGGTACTTGAAGAAATATTTGTAAATTTACGTTGGTTTTTTCAGGAAAAATAATTATATTTAACTTGAAATACTTAAAGGCCTTTGATTGTCAGTTCTTCATATGTCTAAGAATTTTATTAATAAAATAAATACGAAAACAAACACAATTTCAAATGAGTAAAGTCCCGTTTGTAATTAATAGTCAACTATATTAACTTTCCCAGATATAAGTAAGTATGTTTTATTTATAAGTCGTTTTTATTTGAGTTTTCGTTGGAATTTTCAGCCATGATTACAAAAAATGAGCTCTGTCATGTATCGATTATATTAGGGACTGTAATTAAATCAGCTCTCAGCGAAATTAGAAATTTATATTTTACTGTTGCCATTGATTGGCGACCGCGACTCTTCGCACCTTTGCCGTGGTTAAGCTGTGGCGGGAATCCGATTACCCTTATTGCGTTTTGGCCGTAATTAATTTCGGACTAACCCTTTTTCTTTCTGTGTACCTGCTAGCCGTGTGTGCCGTGCCGTGTGTGTGTTTTCGCATTAGCCAATTATGCAGACGACGCATTTAGCGTGGGGCCAGGAGGCAGCGGCAGTCAAGGCAACGGCAGCAGGAGCAGGAGCAGTCAGTCAGGCAGGCAGACGACGCTGAACCGCTTTATGCCTTTTGTTCTCCTGTATCAACTTGGCAATTTGTAAGCAATTTACGTGGCTCGAGCTAATTAACTCGCCATATTTTCTATGCCTACAAAGTTTCAATGAGCCGGTCTTAGCCTAGGCCGAAAGCCAACCTCCTTGGCGGTGAACAGACAACATCTTCGCCCGATTTTGGGCAGCACACGAGGTGACCCACTGACTCGGTGACTCGGTGACTCGGTGACAGAGTTCCGTGTTAACCCAGTGACTGGGCCAAGAGCGAGAGATATCCGGCCAAAGAGAGATGGCTGGCGGCTAAGAGAGCGCTGCGCGAGAGAGACCCACGACGAGGGCTGGCAACATGTTGCGAGAGGAGCTGGGCCACATGTTGCCGGCACTTTCAATTATCTGTGCGATAGAAAATTAAAATAATGAACAGTGGCTCACACACAGACGCACACACACAGTGTGTGGCCAACACACACCTCAATGCACATGTGTGCGCCATTCAAATGGGTTGGTTCGCCAGGAAAAATATGTAAATGCTGGCATATCGTATATGGAATATGCGAGTATGCGGAATATACGAGCACCTATAGATGGATGCGAGTGGCAAGTGGAGGAGGAAAGGAGAGGCTAGGAAATTGCGGCATTTACGTGGCGGGCCAAGGACTTGGCTCTTGGCTCTTCATCAGCTCCGGCTGCTGTCTCTGCCGGTGTCGCTCGCTGTCTTTCTTCTTCTCGCCTCCGCTCGTTTTTTGAAGTTTTCGCCGCATGGCTCATCGAACACTCCCACTCCCAGGCCCACTTTCACTTCCACTCCCACTTCCCGCTCTCATTCTCACCCTGGGCAAGGACACCCAAAATAAACATAATCTGAGCCATGGTGTGTGTGCATGGAAATGCTAAAAGCGTCTGCCGCTGTGCCACAAGATCTGCCTCAGAGACGAGAACAACGTGGCACATTATTTAATCAAGCGTAGAAATTGAATAGGCCCTTAAAAACTTTTGCCCGAGGCACTTAACCCCCAGTGAAAATAGAAATTGACGACATCGCCCAGCCAACTTGAAGAATTCCAGTCCCAGCGAACGAGGAAAAAAAAAGGGGGAATCACATCCACGTCCCAGACCGAGACGAACCCGAAATCCCTGAGCAGACGAGTAGAAAAATGAGCTGATAAGGTTGCTGATTTCATGCAAAATTGGTAAGCCAACAACCTGATTACTTAATTGCCAGTTTGCGGCCTGCCTGACTTCAATATCTGCCCTCGCTGCCCTCGACTGTCTGCGAGTCATAAATTTCACAGCTCAGAAGATGTCGCTGCAAATGGAGCATAAAGTGTTCGGCTGAGCTGTGACTTGAAAGTCGAAAGCGGAGATTTTTGGGGCGAAATCGAGGAGGTGTCAAGTTACGAGAGCATCTCACTTGACAAGGGTCCAAGACGAGAGCCAGACATGGGAAAACACACAAGTAGTGTTAAACGGCTCTCGAATGCAAAGCAGGGACCTGCTCCTGGTGACCCCAAAAGTTTCTGGTAATTACATTAATTTGCCGATTACTTCATAATCATTTTCCCAGCCCAGCCAACGCCTCAATCCCAAGCAATTAATGGATTCGACTGGGAACTTTGGGGCACTTAAATTGATCTCCAATATCTGCTTTGGCCCCCAACTCTTCACTCTGGCAATTGAATTGGAATCTCTTTTTTTTTTGCCCCGGAGTGAGGTTGGATTGCTCGCTGGTTATGGATAGGTTTTTCGGCCAGAAAGCGGAGCTGCAAACTTAATTTTAATTCTCACGCTTTGCCAGCTGCCATTACTTCGGGGCCCCTTGTCAAAGGCCTCTGGGGGATGGGACGGGGACTCCGGACACTGACTCGTACTCGTACTCTGGGCAAGTGGAAAGAGTGGAGTCCTGGCCCTTGGCTGACCATTTCCACGGCTTCCGTTCGACTCCGGCTCCGCCTCGCTGGAACTACTATTTGATTTCAGCATTGATTTATGAGCGTGTCCGGTTCACGTAGTGCCCGTACATACAGCCATCGACTGGCTGTCCGCATCCGCATCCGCATCGCCAGCCATGTTCGTGTTGCGCTGCCTTTGGCAGATTTGCTTTCGCAGTCCGCTCAGTTGAGCCGGCGACTGGCAGCTGATTGCCCAAAGTCAGTAAATTAAAGTTCATTCAGCAGCTCAGAGAGGTTCAGCTGGGGGGAAGGGAGCCAGGGACGGGATTGATTCGGTTCCTGACTCTGACTCTGACGCTGGCGCACATTTGTAATTTATTCGCTGGCAAAAACCACAAAAGCAAAAGCAAAATAGATATTTATTAACATATAAATTATGCATGTGATTGGCCTCAACGGGCGGCTCGATACGGAGTGATGTCGGTATGAGGATGAGGATGAGGACAGGTCCGATGATTAATCGACTGGCTCGGTGGCAGGCTGCCTTTAAAGCCATCAGCTAATTTCCAATTTTAAACTTACGTTTCTCGGTCCTTTTTTATATAGTATATATAGTTAATATATATATATATACATGTATAGCCTTAAACTCCGCCATCAGCAGCGCTGATAAAGTAAAGGCGAGGATAGTTCTGCCTGTCACATAAATCGGATCAATAAATGATGATATTATGCTACCGCAGGGACACATTCAGCTGCCACACTCGCACAGAGGCATTTACACTGCGAGAAATGAACAGAATAGAAAGTTTCTGGTGCCCCCAAAAGTATGCTTTCTTCTGTAGGTGTAAAAATGTAGGAAAAACTCTTGCTATAACTTTTCAATAGTTTCCCTAAGCCGATCCTCCTCCTCCTTCATCAACATGGCTTTTTATGAGAATTTTTAACACCTTCGGGCCTTATTTTTTTGACAGGCTCCGAATAAAATCATTAAACTAACTTTGTTAACTCAGAAATAATAAATTTTGTGCTACTTTTTAAGATTTAATCCCGAACGCAGTAGATTTATTTCCGCTGTGGAGGAGAGACAGCGACGGCTGCCAAGTCGTAGGTGGCAACACATTAAGATAAAGTGACAACGCCTCCATGGAGCACAGTGGACGTTGAGGATGCGCGCCCCAGCGGATGCAGAAAGGGGTAGCTGAGCGATGAAGGGGGAAGGGCGCCGGGATGGGCCATCGCTCTGAAGGACAAACAGAAATCAGGCGGCAAACATCAGGAGAGAGAGAGCGGCGGCAGTGGCAGCGGCAGTGGCTTGGGTACACAAATGAATTGTATACATACATGTCCCGCTTCGCCTGCCTGTGTGTGTAAGGGGGATAAGCTTTTATTTTCGCTTGGCATTTTATGCGCATCACGCATACGCACTGTTACACACTGGCGTACAGCGAACGGCGAACGGAGATGGCAGCAGATAGCAGATAGCGGATAGCATAGATGTGTACTCAACACACAGCGACATGCAGAAGCGCAAACAGCGCTCCGCTTTGCATCAAAGGGAGCGGGGGAGGGGCTGCCATGTATACGGATTCGGGCAAGGGTTCTGGCTATAATGACATTTAGCTTTTGAAACAATGTAAACAGCAGCAGCAGCGAAGACAACGTCGAAGTTCAAAGTTGGCTCTGGCTGTAGGCCGCCGAAAGTTGTCCTAAGTACCAAGGCACACACACTCGGAGAAGGACAAGGAGGCGAAGACAGAGCCAGGACTCAGCCATGACAAAGGGCGCCTGAGTTGTGTGCCCTGGAATTTTGCATGAGCCATCCCAGCCACCGCAAATAGTGAAGGGATACGTAGTACGCACCCACTGCCACCTGCTCACAGGCACAGGCACAGCCACGGCAACTGTCAAGCCAGGTAAACTGTCAAGTTAAGCCCAGTGAGAAGCCATAAATTGCCACCGGAGGCAGAGGTGGAACACTGGAGGTGGAGCCAGTGGAAACCGACAAGACGGTGACATTAACTAGGCCAGATATTGAGACAGCTACGGGACGGATATGAGCCCCCCAAAAACCATTCCTCATGCAATCGGACAGCCACGGCCGAGGACTCTCAACTCAGACCCAAAGCGGGTCAAGTTCCATTGCTGGCTTTGATTAAGTGCGGCGATAACAAGGAGAAATCGCTATCCGGGGGCTGTACAGCCAGAGAGACGAAGCGCCGCATTGCCTGAGAGCCGCAGGACCCTGAGAGCCCGAGTTATTGTTGGGCAAATTGATGCTTTCACGTGCAGATGGATGGGCCATGGGCTTTATGTATTTCCAGAGCTCCTTTGTTACCGCCGCCGAGTATTCAAATGACATATTATATAACATTGTGAAAACATTTACGCTCGCTTGTAAATATTTCAATTTATTTAATGCCGCCGCCGCCATAGCCGAGTGGGTATCTTTTATGTGCATCTAGCTGGCCTGCACTCCGCATCCGCATCCGGATCCGCATAAAGAATGGGCTGCCATAATCATATGCCAATAAAAAGTCGGTTAGCAGGGACTCCGCTTAGGGCTTAGCCGGGGCTTTAGGTTCAGGTTGGGGATTGGGATTGGGACACGTTATCATTATGCGCTACATCGCTTACACATGTGGCCGTGGCTACGAGGGTCGGGCTGCGGGATTCGGGATTCGGGCTGCGGGATTCGGGATGCGGGGGCTTTATAATACATTCAATTCATGGCCAGAACAAATGATGTGGAAATGTAAAATAGATGCCCGGCCACGCAAGATGCCGCCCAAACGCTCCGGTTAACTGGCACAGCATGTGGCCGTCTGTGCACTGAGGGAAAAACCCTATTCAGGGGGTCCTTAAATATGTCACCTTGAAAGTTAAACGGAAATGGATTAACATCGTAATTTATTTATGATCGAAATATGTACATATCCAAGCAGGAAAAACATACTATAAACCCTTAATATTAAATATTAAATATTAAAACGTAAACATTTCTGTGTTGTCAAGAAAAATACGAACACAATAAGATCAAACAGCAGACTAATTAAATGAGAATTAAACCTCAGTTGTTGCGTACATTAATTCCTTGAATTTTATTTCCAAGAAGTACAAATACGACATTAAATTCTGCATAAATTCTGCCGTAATGACTTCTGGGAAACCTGTCTTGGTTTTAACGATTTTGTTTAGTGTGCGGTCGTCGGAGGAGGAGCCAACCCATAAGGCATCCAACATAATGGTGGGATAATCGCCGCCGACACATGCACACTTGGAAATGACAGTGGATTGCCAATTGCCCAAACCCTGTCACGTTCTCGACGTTGACGACCAGCCGGGGATGGGTTCGAATGGCATCGAAGCAAAGTAAGGAAGGAAGGCGGCAGGGCGAGACTTCATTAGCTGCAACGGCAGCGTTTAATTTTTATGGACATGTGCCTAAATGCAATCCGAATCGAGTAGCCAAGAGCCAGGAGGTAGGAGCCCGCCCGTAGCCCGTAGACCATGGCCAATTGTACTGGCTTTTATGGCTTCGAAGCCCTAACGAGCTCTAATTGAACAGAACAAGGGGGCTGTATGGCAAGGGGTGCCTTTAAAAGCCAGTAGCTTTGCGGACTCGGGTGGTGGCTTTGTAATTGGCTAACTGTTATTGTTAAATGGGAAATGGAGAGCGGACAGATCCGGCCGAGACGGAGGACAAACCAATTTCAGGCCGGCACAAAGGAGGCAATGACAGGCAGGACCAAGGTGCCCCGAAATGGGCAATCGAAATTAAGTCAAAATAACCGAACATGACGTGCAGGAAGCAGGGACATCCGGCCGAGGAGAGAGACTTCTTTGTACGGCCGGCATCACTCATACGCCGTGTGGCCACAAGCAAATGCGAATACTTTGCGGTGGGCGGCGTGCCAACTGTCATTAACTGCCGCCTGCTAATGAAACGAAATCTCCTTCACGACATAATCTCATTATACTTATATATGTCCTCGCATACAAATAAATTCTCCCCCGATATGATGTGTTCGGCAATCAAAGAGGAGCGGGGCTGCTGATGGAGCCACATGCTCCTGCGTGCATTGTTATGACTCCCCGGGCTATTAATTGTGCTTAGTTCCGTGGCGGGGCTGCTGGTGCCGCTGCTGGCTGGCAGTGCGCACTTAGTGCCTGGCACTTTGTTAATCGCATGATGGAGAACTGGCCAGATGGGAGCCAGCCGTCCCGATAAGGCCTCCATACTCCAGCAGGATGTGCTCCTGCGTATTTGCCCGGTGTCTTCATATTTCAGGCATTTATGGCCTGGTATTTGCCCGGCAGGCTCTCCTCTCTCTCTCCGCCTGCTAAACTCTTCCGCTTTGCTACGTTCAGGCTCACAGCAGCAGCCACATTCAACTGACCTTTGAACTAGTTTTCAATTAAAGCTGCAGGATGCGGGAGATGCAGGCGATCCAGGGTTCCAGGGGTCCAGGGTCCAGGGTCCGTGGGCCTTTTGTGGCATTTACTTAGCATTTACTTTTGTATAAAACTATAACATGCAAGCAAGTTTCATAAATCACGGCTCTAAGCCGAGCACAAGTGAAAAATCGTAGCCCCAATTTTAATTAAAAGCGTGCAAAACACGATACCCTCTGCCTTCACCATCCCTTTTCACACACACACACACACACTCTCTCGTACTCACACTCACAACACCAGGGCAAGTCGTATACAATGTTTTTCCGAGGAAAGCCTGCAAAGCCTTGCCTGAATAATGATTGAAAAACAAGGCAAGACTGAGACTTACACCCCCGCCCCATCACCACCTCATTCGCAACGAGTTGTATAAACTCAAGAATGAAGTTTGTTTAAAATAATTTGCAGGCTGTCCAGGCTTAGAGCCCCACAGCCCCCACCTCTACCCTGCAGCTCTCCATCTTTCCTGTTCCATATTGTGCCCGAATCTTACCCAGCTCAGGGCCAACGCCTCCGTCTTGTTTGCTTATTTGCAAAGCCCATTTGTTGCCCGGGTACGTGAGAGTTCCCCGGGTTCCCTTCGGTTCCGCCTCCATGTGGCTCATTCCCCCTTCCAATCCCACCTCCCACTCCCGTAGACGGCGGCGACAAAAGTCTTTAATTTCTGGCCAATAACAACGGCAACAGCTTCGGCTTCGGCTTCGACTACGGCAATGCGGCAGCGATGCCAAAAGCTTTTCAAAGCCACCGAAACGGGGGCGTTAACAAGCGCCAGAGACAAAACTTGCCGTTTATTTCCAACTACAACGCAGCTAGATAAACACAAAAACATATAGATACACTGTGAAAATAATCTGCAAGCCAATAAGAAAATAAATAAATATTTACCACGATTTTCTGTACAAACTTGTACATGTATTTGGGCTGTTAGACTAAAGTGCCAACGAAGCCATCATAAAAGATGACGACAACATCTGGTCGAAATCATCAAAAGGATCCGGCTCGAAGGACCAAAATGTGAGTATTTGTAAGAAACTGATTTTATTTTGAATGTGTTTGGTTCACATTCAAAGGCTTCTTTATATATTTAAATGTACACAAAATATGTAATATTATTTACCTAAAATAGTATAAAGCAACAATTTCTCCCTCTGTAAGTATATATTTAGATAGGAGGCATGATGGACGGTGGGCGGGATAAAAGACTTTGAATGCTCTGCAGCCGCAGGGTATCAAGGGATTAGTTCTTGCACTTGAGCAAATATGCAAAGATCCCAAGTTTGTCTTCTCTTAATGAGTCCGTCTCCACTTGTCCGAAAGGGGTTGGAATGGAATTGGAAGAGCTGAATTGGAGATAGATCTATGGCAACCAGGGTATCTCAGCGGTTGTGACTCTGGTCAGGGTAGCAAGTTCTTCTTATCTTTGTATCTATTTATATATCTCAGGCGGTTTTTAGGATACTAAGGAGATTTTTGAAATCATTTAGGTAAAATATAATTTATAGGACCTCCTTATTTATACCCAATAAGTTAAGTAGCAAACTTAAATTTCAAGGAAAAGCTTTGGCTTTCCCTTAAAAGTTTTCACCTCGATCGGAAATGTTGGTCCCTAAAGAGTTTACAGTTTGTGGCAGCAAAAATAAAGAGCTGGCAGAAAAAATGCAAGGCTTTTTACATACTACATAAGAGAATCCCCGCTTTCCTGCTCGCTTTTATTGAGGGGAAAAAGCATATAACGACCCCCTTCCGGCGGAGAGGGTAATTCCCATTCGGGCATTCCCCACTCAAGAGCCAGCCTCCTCCGCGGCGCAGATAAGTGTGCATAAGCTCAAGTTGATATCGAGGTATGCGTGCCGTCGTAGTCATGGCCTAATAGCGTTTTGATACCCGCACATAAACAACAATGGGGCAACAACAATGCCGCAACATCAACGGCTACAGCAACAGCAATGAGCGAGACAGAGCAGCGACGACAATAAAATGCAAAAGAGCCTGCCGCAAACGCAGGGGCTCCACCACCCCCACATCCCTAGGCTCCACCCTTCTGCTCCAGCTCGAGAGGTAATCCCAACCTGATGCTGTCTGTTTTCTAGTGTCTACGCCTGTGGCCCTCATCAGCGAATGACGAGAAGGGGGTGGAACAGTGGCGGCCATAGAAGGGGTTCCCCTGATCACCATCGTTTAGCATAGAATCTTAAGACCAACTCACTCTCCAAACTGAATCTATTTGAATTGCAATTTTCGAAAATTGATTTGCTTAGTATTCGTGAATAAGAAAGGTATGATAATAGGATACTCTCACTCTAGACTTAATATCTTTGTTTACTCTACTGCGAATATATTTAAGAGTAGATTGTAATTCCTTAAAGATTTTAATGCCCAGATCTTCTGTTCTCTTAAAGGCTTACACTTTTGCCAAATCTGCAATCTCCGGAACACCAAGGACAACCATAATTACCACGTTTTGTGAGTAAGGACCCCTCCTGGTAAGCCTTATCTCCGTTAGCCCCTGAGGAGCTGGTTAGCAGGGGTTAGTAGGGAAAAGCCAAGCGCTTTTGGATTACGTAAAAGTAGGCACTTATTATGCTGGCAAGCACAACGAGTTGCGATTTATTGTTTGACGTTGCCAGCCGCGTGTTGCCCGCGCTTTGAGGTCACGGCCCCCGCTCCGTTCCGCGACTCCAACTCCCCTCCTGGCTTAGCGCAAATGTTGATCTAATCCAGAGACGGAGACAGACAAAACAACACATGACGTGACCCCGTGCCGTACCGGATTCGGATTTGGATTCGGATACGGGTGCGGATACGGATGCCGGGGGCGGAGCCATGACTACGCCGAATGGCAAAACAAACTCCAACTGCGGCTCCGTTTCCGCCGAGGTTGAGTTGCGGCCCTGACGAATGGATTGAAGTTGCAGGCTGCAGGCGTGGGAAAGTCGGAAAATTCGGGCTATCTGTTTGGGAAATGCCAAAAACAAGGGGGTTGAGCTGGGCGTTAAGTGGCCCAGTCAGGCGTAGAAGTTTCCGAGCCAATCTCGCAGAGCTCCGTTAACGCATTTGCACAGCCATTCCGCATCACTCCACGCCACACCAGGCTCCCTTCCAGATCTGGCCAAAATCCATTTCGGCTTAACCCCCCGCCGGTCGGATCCACGGGGAGACCCACACACACATTGTGAGATATTACCCGAATGACCTTTCATCTGGTCTCTGAAATGGCATTTCAATCAATTCATAGGCCCCCCGAAAATGGCTGAGAACAACACGAACAAGGGCCAGGCACGGGCCCCGGTTCCGACCACTTAATGTCACAATAAAAATGTAACTAACCATGAAAATTACATGTTTCCCAGCAATTTGCCATTTTGACATCCTTCTGACGTCTCTGCATACGACTCGGTGCCCGAATCGACCCGAAACCCAGCTTGAAGCCCCTCTGATGTTTGTCCTTTGAGTCGAGTTGAGTTGTCCGGCCAGCGGATGAGGTCGAACATGAGGAAGGTTTGCAGGGCGGGACACGGCCAATATTTATCAACAACGTAACGTTCGTGTTCGGCTCACGGACAAACTTCTTAAAAGCGTTCGTTCTGGTTGCCGCTGCCTCGCCTGGCGCTGCAGAATTATAGAAAAAATCAAATAAAACACAAATAAAGCAAGGAAAATTGGAAAAGATGAGAAAAAAAATTGAAATGGTGCCGGCAAAATCAACCGAAATTCCAAGCAATAAAGTGGACTTTTTATATTTTGTTTGTTGGCAGCCAAAATGAAAGTACTTTCATTCATACATGTCCTCCGTCTATATAGTAGGTGTACATATACATATATATATATGACCGCTAGCCAAAACATACACATTATATATATTATATAGAAATGCGAAAATTGTCAACGTTTACATTCTTGGGTTCTTGGTTTCTGGTCGGTCTCCGTTTCTGATTCTCGTCCTGCGTCGTCCCTCCTGGTCTCTGTTTCCAGCAGCTCCCTTTCTGTGTCTGTGTGTGTGTGTGCTTTCTATTTTTATTTTCCGTTTTCCCAGCTACGTTTTTCACTTCAGCTTTGCATCGCAATTCGAGTGGAAAATTGACATATGTTTACTTTGTTGCTGTCGACGCTCCCGATTCCGATTCCTCGGGCTTGTTGTTGCCAAAGTTTTTCCCAGGTCCTCCAATCGGCCAGTTGCCGAAAGTCGAGCGTCATTAGATTGGTACGCTGTTAGCATTTTAGCTCCTGGGACAAGAGGTACTCCGGACTAGACTGGGACATGGGACAGGTCTCCTCCGGCTGAGTAAGATCAACATGGGAATGCCCTGTCGTTCAGTGGAAAAATCGTATGCAAGTGCATCTCGAAGAAAAGCTCTTGGCCTTGACTGCTCATACTTTGAATAAAAAATAAAATGTATAATAAAATAATAATAATAAGTGGAATATATGTAGGATTAGGGTAGTTTGAACATGTGGATGACCTTATATTATCATTAACATTGACATAAACAAAAGCACCGCCAGATGTTTAACTTTGCAGTATATTGCTCTCCTTAAGTTGGTTTTAGTATATTTCCCGCTACCAATCGTTCATCAAAGTCATACGATAGTATCGTATACCGATAGCGCTCTAAAGTTATCGAAATCGAGGAAGTTCACAGAAAGTCGTCAACGAGAGTGGTTTTTGAAGAAAAAGAAGTGTGTTTAAGAAAAGAAGTCGTGTCTAAATTTAATTAATGCAATAATAAATCTTATATATTATATATGTTTAAATTAATCAATGTAACTTTACCCAAAACTAAATACAGTTTGTAATCCTACAAATATATCAATCGCAATTATATTCAGAAATAAATGTAATTCACTGAATGGGAACTGTAAACTTACTGTGAACAAAAATATGAAATAAATACCTTAAGTGCTCAGAACCTGTAAGGAAAAGCACATTACCCTAATAGGGAAGCAAGAGCAGTACAAATCAAAGCTTTTCTATATAGTATTTAAATTTGAAAGCAGAAGCAAAAGCAGTAACATAAATGCAACAAGAAGCTTTGCTTTTTTCGACCCGGCTTAAAATTTAAATATCAGCGAGCAAGCATAGTTTTGCGAATTTATAATGAGGTCCTTGACTATTTACGGAATATGTTTGGTGGTTAATTGATATCAAATATAGGATATAAATGTCGAAATAAAAATAATACTCATCAGTATCCCTGACCTATCATATAATCCAAGATTCAACGCTCATCACTGGCTTAACCTTTGATTTCTTCTGGCTTAACAGCTTTATGCGCGCCTCAAAGGGAATCCGTGAATCCCCAGAGCCTGCATCCACATCCAGCTCCGGCTGCAGTTGCCTTCCGAGGTCAGGGTTAATGTTAATCCCTTTTCCGGCTGAATTGTAGTGCATTCGGAATTCCCTTTCATTGCGTGCCCATCGACGTCTTCATCCGCATCCTCGGTGCACAGCGCCGTTTCGCATTTTGAAGCGGCTATAAAAAAATTAAATTAAATTATTGAAGGATTTTATTACATGTTTGTGCTTTCTTCTGCCACTTGCCGCTCTACCCTTCGTCCTTTTATGGCGCTCTTGCTGCTCCGTTATCGTTAGAGCATATTTATTAAGCAGGAAAATATTGAGAGAAGCCCATCAGGATAGTTGCTACACAACGTGGCGAGGCAAAGGCAAAGGCAGAGAAGGAGAGGGAGAGGGTGACTCGGGCCAAAGGATAAAGGACTGGCATCAACAATTGGATATCTCTGTTTGTCGGGGGCCTGGTTAAATTGCCCATTGAAAGGCCGCCGGGGGCACACAGTTGTAGAATGGCTATAGAGGTTGCTGCCGCCTGTTGTTGCAGTTGCAACTTGCAAGGCCATGGAGGAGTGCTGTGTCAGCGCAGAGATTACACTTGGTTACAAAGCACTTAAAATTATATTGCTTTCTCGATTTATAGAAGAAAATAGGATGGAAAGATGTAAAAACTATCATATCCAAAGTTTGTTTTTAGCCAGAAATCTAATTAGATCTGTAAATTGTTATAAAAGTTGTATTTTTTAAGTACAAAATATCTATAATACATAATAAATATTGGAAGATAAAGAATAAACAAGAAAAATTAACTACAGGACATGAAATAATTTGATTATCTCACATTTAAAGAAATACTATTTTTATCTAAACATATTTTTCGCATTCCTAATTTAAGGGGAAACCCCAAATACCTGTTACCTAGTGTTATCATTATGCAGTGGCTCTGGGGCAGAGGGGGACTCTGATAGCGGTGCTGAAAGTTGCAAAAGTTGCAGGGGCTGAAAAACGAACGCCCATAAATGATTAATGGCCAAAGTTGCATTCGTATTTTGATGGCCCAAACACTTTTCATAATTTCGAGCGCTCGAAATTAGTCAGCTTTTTTGGCCAACGCTGCAGCTCTCTCCCTCGCCTCCTTTGAGCTGCACATTAATGGCCATTTATTACCATTTTCGGGGCTCTGGCAGGCAACTCTCTGGCAACCCAAACATTCCAGCAACTGCCACTGCAAATGAAGTGTAAAGGAGATAGCCGTCAGGGGTTTGGGCCGAATTAGAATTCGGAATCTGAATCGGAATGAATGCAATGCTCATCTCTCCTCAAGTTGCCAAGCGAGACCGACATGAGCCAATTTACATAACCCAGAACAACAAATAGTTACAAATTGAAAACTTTTGTCTGCCAAGATTGTAAGCGATTGTCTAGCCTCCCCTCCTTATTGTCCTGATCCTGCTGCTGCCGTTGCTGTCCCTGCTCCTGCTCCTGCTGTCCCTGCTGCCATTGCCATTGTTATAATCAAAGTGGTAGCTGAATAACAAGAAAAACACAGCAACTGAAGCTGACAGCCAGGACTGAGAGATACTTTCGCTCAGATACGGATACACTCGTACATGGCGATGCGAGTGAGAGCAATGTGTACGAGATTGGATGATGGCAGCCAGAGCGAAAAAGTATCGACAAGTTTGACGCTTTATGGCATTGTTTAGTGCCGCACATTTCGCCAAAAAACGTTTTTCAACTTTCACACAATTGCGCCATTTGTGCCGCGTCTTCAGGGGCAGGAGCAGGAGCAGGGGCAGGGGCAGCGGCAGACGCAGAGGAGGATCTATAGATTTTGGCCTGGCCATGGCCATTGAAATCGGAACGAAACGGAATGAGGGGCGTGGAGCCAAAGTCGACACAAATCTGCTGACGGAAGCTCCCCGGTTGGCCCACACAGAGCAGTGCTTTTTATACGGAAAACGTGCAGAAAGTTTGAGTGCCAGCTTAGGAGGAGCTGCTGCTGCTGCTGCTGGCAAAAAGTTATAAAACAGTAGATAATAAAATAATAAAATATATGTATTTGAATTGTGCCCGACGCGAGTCCCTTTCACACCCTCCGCCTCACTCCCCCCCAGCATCATTTACAGACAGGACACACACACATAAAGTTTTTGTTTCAGGCGATAAAATTACATGTCAAATTGAATGTAACCTGCTATTTGTGCGCATTATGGTGGCCATAATTAAACCCGCAATGGCCGAAGGGAATCGCCGCACGATGGCTGGTCAATCATGGGTTTATTTGATGGCTTAAACTTTGTGCAATGGCAACGGAGAATCGAAATTGGAATTGGAATCGGAATCGGAATTGAAGACGGCATTGTAGGCGCCTGGCGGATGACCTCAGTGCGGATCCGGATATGGGTAACTATCGAGAGTATGTATAAGGGCCCCGCTATCATGAGTTATAGGTCTTCGTCGCTCCCCTCCGCGAAAATATTATTTAAATATTACTTTTCACCAAAAGCGCGCCAAATCCTATAAATCAACCGAAAGTCTCCTCGGCTGAAAGAGATCTAGATAGAAAAGTTTGGGGCAGACGCGCAAGTTTCCAGCGGAGAACAACAAGAGAGATGCCTCAAATAAATTTGCAAAGAATCGAGCAAACTTTGGAGCATTGCGATTTGTTTTCCAATGAAAATGGAAAATGGGGGAAGAATGGCAAATGGAAAATAGAAAATTGAAACTGAGAACCTGTCGCAGGGACTGAGAGGGTACTGGGAAACTAGGGTAAAGTCACCTCGTTATTGTTCCCCCAAACCAGGGGAATCTGTGCCAGCGTTGAGTGCTCGGCTAAGCCGAATCAATGCTTTTTTTATGCTAATACAATCAATCGGTCTAATCGAATCAAACGTTTTGACAACCCAACGGGCCTCAAATGGAGCGTTTTGGGGCTTGTCCCAGTCGGAGAGCCCATCCATTGTCTCCGACCTATAAACTATCGTTGGGACAACAAGTACGCAATATGCATAAAACTTTATATGGCATTTAAATCGTGCCTGGGGTTGGTTCGCACCCCTTTCCGCACCATCATCCCAGCTGTCCTCGCTGTCCTGGCTGTCCAATCCGGATCCGGAACCCATCCCATTTGGCTGCTTACTTCGGCTGTTAACTCAAGCGTCACAAATGCCGGAAATCGAATACAATTTGTAATTCTGATGAACAGTTGAGCAAAACTTAAGCGTCTGTCTGTCCCGCCTGCTGGTGCTCCTGTTGTTACTCCCGTTGTTGCTCCTGTTAACGCTTGTTGTTACTGCTCCTCCTCCTCTGCCTCCTCCGCCTCCTCGGGGCCATTGTTGATTCTGCTGGTGATTCTGATTCTTATTGTCCTGGCTTTCCTGTTCCTGCAACTACTTTTGGCATATTTAGCCCGGCTTTCACCTTGCTCTCGTTCGGCGACTTTTCTTCATCCTCTTCTCAGTTTTTGTTTCTGTTTCTGTTTCTGTTTCTGCTCCTGCTGTATCTGTATCCAGCTGGAACTCGTCCTCGTCCGACTGGGTTTCCATTTCGTTATCGAGTCGTCGCCAATCGCCATGTAATGCCAAATTGGGCGACATCGTTTTATGTTTTCTTTTTGCCCGCCTCCCCTCACGGCCGGATTCCCGGTGCTCCTCCTTGCCATGCCATGTGGATGTGTCTACAGGTTCACTCATCAGTTGGCGCTCTGTTAAATTTCGCACACGTAGCAGCATAAAAATTGACACCGATAATTCGAGTCTGTGCGAGTCTCTCCATGTGTGTGTGTGTAGTCAGCGGTATACACTGCGTATACGCGATATAAACACGCACACGCCCCGAAAACATACATCATGTCGGAGAATTTGTCGGTAGCTGAGGTGTGGCGAGGAGACAGGATGCGGGATGTAGAGGAAGTCGCGGAAGAGGAGCAGGGGCTGCTGGGGAATTGGGGCGATATGTCGCGTCGCTGTTTACACAAACAAAGTTATCAATTTTACACACGACAGTCCCTGCTTCACCCCTGCGCTGCTTCCTAAAAGCCACCCCGGCTCCACCGCCATCCTTCCCCCTGAGTACGTTATTCCCCGGCGGAAGGGCTTCTCAAAGTGGTCGGGATAAGGCATGGGTAAGGCGGAGGCGAAGGCAAGGTAAGACCAGCGACTGCCAGCATTTCCATCAATTCAGTATGCAATCAATGTCCAAATCGAAGAGGCAAAGCGGCGAAACCCCTCAGTCATAATAGATACAGGTGAGCTTCCTTAAAATGAATTTTATTTAAAGTTTACAGTTCAAAGTGCATATTATTAATAGATTTATATTGTAGCAGGCCAGCCTCACGGTCACTCTAGCTTTTAGTATTTATATTACGATTACGATATATCGATAGCAAGTAAGATAAGATCGACTCGACAGTATGAAGACAATGTACGATAGTGGAGTTATCGAATCCGACACATCTCTCTAATACGAATTGAAAAAGAGAAAAGACTTGCGAATAAATGATTAATAAAACCTACAAGCTTCCACAATATTGGTATCTATATTTAGTCTTATGTTGATGGACTTTTCTATGTTAATTAGAGTCCCTTAGTACGTGTAAATTAGGTTTCAGCAGTTTTTGTTATCCTTTCTTTAAGAGGGAATAAAGTATGTAATATCAAGCAATATTCTATTAATAAAGTATTATGATTTACTCCAGAAAAACCTTTATTTGCCATCGTTTCCTTACAAGTCCCTTGTACTCATATTTCACTGTTCAATAGAAGGAAACTTACAAGAAGGGATGCTCGACTCGTCGCTCAAAAGGTTATGCGCGAAATGATCTTTACATGGGATTTCGCGGAAATATTGAATTTAAGCATTTCGAAGCATCCTTTTCGGCGGAGCATCCCCCCTCGCGTTAGATCAAAAGTAACTTTGCTCTTAAAGTGTTTCATGTTCCTGCAACAATCCTCCAGCAGCAGCAGCAGCAGCGAGTCCTTCCCCGAAGACATTTTTCATAATTTTGCAACCTTACCGCCAGAGAAGAAGACAGAATTCACTTAGGGCTAAGAGTGATGGATGAGGGGCTGCAAAAATGTCGCCGCTTGTTAAATTCTGAGGAATGTTTGGCTTGTTAGTGTAAAATAATATGAGCTTCGTGGGCGGGACTCTGCTTACTTAGGCGCACCCGCCTGTGTCCTTTTGTCCTGCCTGTTGTCTATTTGATTTGCCAGTACATCCTAAAACGGGGGCGAGTAGGTGACGGAGACTCTAAGCTCAGGACGAAGACGAAGACGAAGAATACAGCAACAACAAGAATTCCACTCAAATTGCATTTATTGGAGAAATATTTATAATAACTTGGAAATTCAATTTCCAAAGAAAATATGCTAAACGGATTTGAGGGGAGCGGCGGAGAGTGCAGCCATCGTTGGGTGGGGGGGTTTCCCGAGGTGAGGATGTCACTTGGGCAAGTGTGCGTGTGGCTTGTGTCGTGTCAATGGCTCTGTCTGTGTGTGTCTGTGTGCCAGCAGGAGAAATATGTTAGAAAATTAAAATCGACCATATGTTGCCTCATCGATTTTGATAAGTCGCCGCCGCCGCCACCGCCGCCTGCCTGCTGCCTGCCAGCCAACAGCAACATCGGGCGGAGCAACAGCAGCGGCTGGCATGGCCGCTTCATATCCGTTTCCGCTTTGACACAATGGGCTCACAATGCGTGGCACTTGGCGGGCGTGTGTGCCCCCGCTTAGGGTGTGAGCCGCTCGTGTGTGTCTGTCGCTGCCACTGTGCCCCTGATGCCACTTGCGATTGCCAAAGCCTGGCTAAAAAAGACGCCTTGTCATGCATGAGTTTTGTGCCTTTTATTATTGATGTTGTTTGGTGCTATTATTGCTGCTGCTGTTGTCTCTGTTGCTGTTGCTGCTGCTGCCGCTGCTGCCATTTCATTGTTGCTCCATCACTGTGGCGTGACACAAATCAAACGTACCCTGGTAAATATTTCATAAGCACATCCAACCACGCACCTCCGATGAACTTTAAAGAGATCCCAGGACAGCGCAGGAGGCGGCCTTAACCCTCCTTCCGCTCGCTGGGGTGTGGATTTCGCCTTCGGGTTCTGCGATTCAATTTGGCTCCAATAAATGTTGCTGCAACATGTTGCTGGTGCGCAGGCGCTGCTCCCTGAGATTTGCATATTTGCGGAGGACTCGCAGGAGCAGCTTGGTTCAGTTGTTTTCCGCGCCTCAAGCCACACACACGCGACGAGCGCTGATAAAACCGGAAACGAAGAAACGTCGAAACGTGACCGAGGGAAACGTGAACGAGGAAAGCGTGACTGGCCGTGAACTGTGACTCGGGTGACTGCTCGGCTGGCTTTCGTATCTGGCGTCTCAATCGGCATTGGAATTGGAATCGCGTCATTGGAGTGACTGATTTCGCGTTACGTTTGTGCGTTTGTGCGAGTGGTTCGTTGGGGTTGACCATGACTGCTCCCTTACGTCGCATCACGTAAGGGCAGTTACGTAAGCGACCCCGCCGCCCCCCTTTCGTTGCGATAAAGGGACAGAAACGCAACGCGCTCGAATGCGTTACGTTGCGCATGAGATGGCGGCACGCAGTTCGCGCTACATTTACTCCGACCACAGCCACGGACTCTAGTTCGCTGCCAGGAAAAGGTAGCGTCCTTCGCCTCTCCCTTTTCCCTTTTCCCTTTCCCTTGCCCCACGCCCCTGTCGAATATAATTAAGTGTATTATCGGAACGTGACCAAAGCGAAATTGCTGCCTGCGGGCGGCGGCCACTGCTCTAGCCTGAGCTTCTGCTCCTCCCACTGTCCCAGCTCCTCCTCCTCCTCGTACTCTCCCACTGGCCAAGCAATTGAATGGACAGCTTAGTGTGTAATGAAGAAATTACCAAAAGCTCGATTTCTCCTGTCTCCCCCCCCCCCTCACTGCCGCCTAAGGACATCTCAATCTCCAGCACGACGTTGTCCTGTGGGCGTCATGGTGATTGAAAACTCGACCGCATTGCGGTCTTGTCATCAGTTTAAATGAATGTGCTGCGGTTTCCGGCTCTCCGATAAGACGGAGCCCTGAGCCTAATCCCTTTCAGTTATTGTTTCGGCACAATGTGGCCTCAAAAGTGGGTGGGGCTGGGACTGGGCCGGAGTGTCCTTCATCTTCATCTTCGTCTTCGTCTCCATCTTTTGTGTGTCGCCTTTCGAGTCGAGTCGAGTTGAATTGAGTTGAGTCCCGCGATTGCCATCATTTATTTTAATTACTTTTCTGTTTTCGTTCTCCGTGTTGCCGACTGGTCCTCGCTCTCGTCCTGGTCCTCGTTCTTGTCCTGGCTGCAGTTATATGTAATTCGAGAGCCACACAAATTGCGCATGAAATGTTGGTGGAACAGTTTATGGCGCTGCTCGTGATCATGGGATTAACCGCAACAGTCGACAAGCAGAGCCGGCACAGCAGCCAATACTTCGGTGAGTACAACGGGCTTTAAATCTAATCAGGCGACACTCAAAGGGTTAAGCCGCTCGGAGACTGGGCAATCGTATCAGAAATGGCATTATAAATGAGAAAACAGCGGCGAAGGGTATTGGAAATCGCATCTGGCGAAAGCAACGACCAATTCCAATTAGATTGAGGGATATTGCGGGGATTATATGGGGACACTGATCGCTCTGGGACAGGGCAAGGATATACATTAAAAGCTCTAAAGCTGGGACCGAGTCGTTTGGCATTTAAAAACGGAAGGAGCTCTTAAACTCTTGTATTGAGGTTAACCCTTTTCTTGTTTTCAATTACTTTCAATTACTTAACTTTCTAAAGTTGGAAAAAGGGGGAACAATTAAGAGATGAGTGGAGTTATGTCAAAACATAATAAGCTGAGATTGAGTCACTTTTAATTTAATACTTTAAACAGCTTTTAAAGATATTAAAGCGTTCGGTTATACAAGGAATTAATTTATACAATTTAAGAACTCAAATTTCAGAAAGTTGATAAGTTTATAAGTATTTTCATTAGGTACTTTGAATTGTTGAGGATGGTCTTTAATTTATATGATTTTATATTTTTATATACGTTATTTGTCTGTCCTATTGCTTCCTTCTTCTAAAGTGAAGTTGACTGCGCCTCAGCGAACTATTTATTGCGTTATCGATAGTTAAAACAATATATCGAATACATACTAGATTATATAACAGCATGTTCACACTTAATACTACTTAACATATATGTTTACAGAATGCCAATGCAATTTCCTAATTGGATAACACGTTTTCATTTATTTATATTCCCTAATCAATTGCATTTTCCAACTTTAGTTTAAAACTTTTGACATAAAACCAGCGAACTAACTAACTAACTTGTGCATACCGTTTCCCACTGAGGTTTTAATTATAAAGTTTACGAAATAAACACTCTAACTTTATGTAAATGACACAATAATTCCAGTTACCCCTTTAAGATTTCCACTGAATAAGAGTAATTTACCCAAGTTGTGTATGCACCCCTCTAATGGATAACTGATCTCTGAAAGGATCTCAATTTGGCAATTCCCTCTCGCATCTGTCCGAAATTGTTTATGCTCCCATCTATTTCGCATCTCCTGGCTGTGAATATAAACTCGGAACAGGGCAGGAACAGAGCAGGAACAGGGCAGGAACAGGGCAGGAACAGGGCAGGAACAGAGCAGGAACAGGGCAGGAATAGGGCAGGGAACAGGGCAGGAACAGGACCAGGAGCAGCGCCAATTGCTCATTTGTAATTTATGGCACCTGAGCTCAGTTTAGGGCCCGCTTGGGGGACTGCAGCTTGGCAGGGACTGAGTTAAGAGGGGATGCCCACTGAAGCTGCGGTTGCTGCGGTTCCAGCAAACATTTCTCCACGCAGCCGCTCAACTTGCCACCCCGCACTTTGTATGTAAATACGCAACTTTTATTAAAAAATTTTTTATGTTGTTACATGCTATTTGCCAGCATGAGTGTGTGTGTGTGTGTGTGGGGAGATTTCTTTTTTATATTTTGTGGCCAGCATAAAAAGCAATTTCAAGTGAAGTGTTTGGCCTGGCCAGAGCGTAACCAAAGCGTAAGCGAGGCAGCCTGCGGCTCTGGAGCAACAGTTTCAATTAAGTGTTTAACGTCATTTTATTGCTCGACATTTGATAGCTAAATTTGCTCCAACCACACACACACTCTGGCACAAAGGATCCCGGCCTATAAATCAATATGTGTTTATCCACTTCCATATCCACATACCCATCCATATCCAAGGCCCCATTCAATGGCAGTACCAGCCGCACTCCATCCACATTGCCAGCTGTATTTGTGTTTGTATTTGTTTAGGCACTCATGGATTATTAGCGCATTAGTTGGCTAATACATCGCCATTTCGATGGCGGGCACAAGGAGGTTGGGAGGATCGTGAGGAGGTGCAGGACCACCCACATAAATCACTAAGCGGGTGATGGATCATAAAAGGGGGTTGGGATAGGGGCAGTGGGAGTGGGTCCTTCGCTGGGGTGCATGCCTGAGCTGGGGCATAAATTAAGCACAAATACTCGTTAATCAAATGAATGCTGATGCCACCCCGCCGCCAGCAGAGGCGATTTAGCCAATCCGGAGGCCAGCCGAGGCAACCCGCTCAAACGGCCATCCATCTGTCTGTCGGTCGGTCTGTCCATCTGTCTGTCGGTCGGTCTGTCCATCTATCTGCCTGTCTGCCTGTCTGTCGGTATATCTATCTATCTGTCGGTATATCTATCTATCTGTCTGTCCGTCGGTATATCTATCTATCTGTCTGAATGCCTGCCTGGCTGACGCTTCCTGTTTCCATCCATCTGTCTGGCCCACGAGCCCTTGGCCAAGGAATGCACTTGAATACGTTTAGATTGACGTTCAGATACAGCTGTTTGGATATTCTGACACTTCCCCCAGGCTGGCTTAATGGCACTGTAGGAGGAATCCTAGGCTCTTGAATTTACAACACTTTCCACGAAGCCAAATAAGTAAATCATCTGAAGATGTTCCTTAGTTTAAAGTGTCAGTTATGCGTTGGAAATATGTTATCTTAGGAGATTTGTGGATAATAAATGGAGGGCAGTGCCTTTGTATTTGAAATATATCTTTAAGTTTCCATTATTTATAATTATTTATATAATATTTAAAGAAAAATTACTTAGACTTAATCAATGACTTATTACCCCTAATTTTTCAGGTCACCTGGCCGGCGCCGAGGAACTGTCCAACCTGATTCCCGACAACTACGAAGGACCCGACCCCATCTTCGATAACTCCACAGAGCGGGAGATCATCGCCGCATTGGGCACCACTGCCCGCCTGCACTGCCGCGTCCGGCATCTGGGCGATAGGGCGGTCTCGTGGATACGGCAACGCGACCTCCACATCCTCACCATCGGCATCATGACCTACACCAATGACCAGCGATTCTTGGCGCGGCACATCGACAACTCCGATGAGTGGGTGCTCAAGATCGTGTCGGTGCAGCCCAGGGATGCGGGCATCTATGAGTGCCAGGTGTCCACGGAGCCCAAGATCAGTTTGGCCTACAAGCTGATCGTTGTGAGTAAGTATCCTTGGATAAGGTTGGGCCTTAGGACGAAGCAGTGCTCAGAACTTGCCTAGAGGGACCAAAAAGTTGGATTAATACTTGGGAAAATTAGCTTTGCAAATATAATTTTTGAGCCAGACACATAATTAAGTTCCTTAAACGTTTTTCAACAATTTTAAAGTCTCCCTAAACTCCTTGGTGCATAAAAAAAGAACCCTCCTTCAGGGGAAGCCACTGCTGACTCTATTAAAAACTGATTAAAATTGCTAATTTCTTCGGTGAGGTATGAACCCTTTCAATGGAGCCCGCCAGAGTGCCCTAATTCCTTGGCTTAAATTAAGGCAAGTGCCCGCTTCGATACTCCCTTTGAATGCCAATCGATTGGCGGTCGTGTTAGTCCTTGTAGCCGTTGTTTACATCTCCGTTTAGATAGCCCCAGCCCAAGGGTGCAAAGAGCGGGGATTACTCTGACAAATTAATTTATCAAACATCCCCCGGAAAACACCACACAGAAGCACAGGGGCACAGGGTACAGGGGAGGGGCGAACGACCCCCCGATGGCAACTTGTTGACACCCCCATTAATCGAAATCGACGCCGCTCCTTTGACAGCCTCCAAGGCCCAGATCCTCGCCAACCGCGAGCTGTTCATCCAGAGCGGCAGCGACATCAATCTGACGTGCATCGCCCCCCAGGCTCCTGGCCCCTACACGCACATGCTCTGGCACAAGGACACGGAGCTGGTGAGCGACTCGGCCCGGGGCGGCATACGGGTGGTGTCCGAGCAGCAGATGAAGACCAGCAACCTGGTGATATCGCGCGTGCTGAACACGGACTCCGGCAACTACACCTGCTCCGCGGAGAACTCGAGTGAGTCCTTGAAGCAGCAAACTTTTTCGACACGACAGGATTAAGTCCTTTAGTTGACATTATTTACTGTTTAGTTTAAGTATGAGTTGGTGGCACATGAACTTAACTTAACTTAACTTAACTTAACTTTGTTAAAACTAAATTAATTCAGGTCTTAACTTCTTAATTTCTTAAGAATCTTAATTGTTTTTTAAATAAATATACTGATACTTTTGTAATAATTAAAGAGGCATTAAATAGACATTTACTTGGGCTTATTTAATTTAATATATTTCAATTAAAACATTAACTCATGAGAATAATAAAAGACACTAAAGTTAAGCCTGCAAATAAATATTCTCTATTTTCTTTCCCTTAACTGCATTAACTAAATAAATAAATTATGATACAATTATCAGTTATTAACTATTTAGGTTTATTTTTGTTAATCTTTAATATAATTTGATTAATTTAATTTAAATTACGCCACCAACTTCTGATAAATCTATTTTAATTATTAATAATAGGTTCATTAAGAGACATAAAAAACCGACAATATTTATTGATTAATTGCAGAATAATTAATATTTCCCGTGCTCTTATGTTACATAATTATGAACCATTTTTTGCCCCGGTGCTGGTGGCAACCACTAACTCCTTCTCAACCTTAACATCTGCTCCCAACAGATTCTGACAGCGTCTTTGTGCATATCATTAAGAGTGAGCAGCACGCGGCCATGCAGCACGAGCTGGGAGCGCGGCTGGAGCTGCCACCGCTGCCACTGCTGCTCTTGGCGGCCCTTCTGGTCCTCCTCGCTCCGCTGGCAGCCGTATCCCCAGTATTCCCATCATCTCCAGCAGCTCTTGCAGCATCTCTCACACAGCCAGCGCCCCTTTAAGCCGAGCCAAAGTCGAGCGGCAACTTATGTTCGATGTCTGGAGCCTGGGAGCCGGGTAAGTCGGTGATTTTTAATGCCGTCATCAGCTCAGGAGTCGTAGTCATCATCTCGTTACAGGACACGCCCCGCGCCACCGCCCACGCCCACGCCTCTAGGAGATTGGATGACTGGATGACTGGATAGCTGGATGGCTAGATGGAGGAGGTTAACGACGTCGATGTCGCGTTGTCTTGTAAATATGTAAATCGGGTTTTTGTTTATGTTTGTGTTTGTGGCTCAGTCTCTAAGTATTTTTATACGTAATTAAGTAAATAGGTCGAGAGTGCATCCACATATGTGGCGCCGCATAGCATATACTCGAATGCTAAGTATATATACTATACATAAGTAGCCTATATGTATACCCGGCCGATGCAATGTACTATCTATGCCTGCGATCGCATACCTAGAGATACCAAGGGCGAGCTATCGAGTCCGAGCACCGAATCGAATCGAATCGAATCCGTAACGAATGTAAATAAATGTTTAATCTTAATAATCGAGGCCCAGATCTAGATTAATTATGACGAATCGTCTGCCACGTCGCGTATACGCAATTTAATTTTCCCGCCCAGTGATTGATGGCGATATGAGTGCGGGGACCGCCTTCCGCCGTCGATTACTATATCTGGGCGAGGACTTTGACATCCTGCGACCCGGATTATGGCCCTTAATTGCGGGGGCGGAGTCGGGGGCCCCAGTTTCGAACAGTAATTGAAAAACGATAAGGTCAGGACGGGTCATTGAAGGTGCCATGTATAGGGACCGAGCCAGGCCTGCCTGCCAGGCGCACATCAAAGGCAAAACACTTTCGATTTTCACAGGGGGAGGGGGGGAGAAGAAGGCAAAGGCAGGTAAGGTGTGCGGCGACAGGTGTGCCTGGGGCAGGGTAATTGAAACATTTGAAGCGTGCGTAATTCACACTCCTCGACAGCAATTACAGTTGGAGTTCTTGGACAAAGTTTTGGAGCGCACGATGATAGCTGCCTGGCTGGCTGGCTGGCAGGAAGGATAAGGATGAGGATAAGGATAAGTACCCGAATGCAGGGCGACAGTTCCGGCAGCTTCAAAGGCGCTGCCGCGGCAAACACAATGAGTAATGGCGGCGGTAAGGAGGCAGAGAGGACTCGCTAGGATGCGCAAGGATGGAGCAAGGCATAACGCATCTCCTTATTGCCAAGTGTTCGCTGAATTTTGCATAAGGTGGTGGTAATTGAAATAAAAGACGTTCCCAGCCGCTAATGGGTCCGCACGCAAGGACTCCCAGCTCCTTGTACCCATTTCCCTTTTCCCCTTTTACACAACCGCAAACCCCCTGGTGCCCCGGAGTCCCAGAGTCGGAGCCCAAAGGAAACCCACCAAAGTAGGCGAGCATCCATCACAATCTGGCGAAAGGAGAGGGTTCTACAGCGGAAGGGGTGCGGGCACGGATATGGGTACGGGGTACTTGGGAGTTAGCATGTCGTTGTGCCCGCTTTTTCCTCACTTTTCCCCCGGCATTTCGCAAATCTTTGGGGAATCTTACGCATCTGAAACACGCGCTGCCTGACAGCCGCAGTCACAGTGCCCTGGCCCGTGCCCCGCCCCAAGTCCGGAGTCCGGACTCCGGAACATAACCCCTTGGAAGGACGCTTCTCGGGTTCAGCTCAATGAATTGCAAGTGCCGAGGGTCCGGTTGGCCAAGGAAGGCATCCCGATCCTTTGGCCAGGCGTTGCTGTTGCTGCGGCTTCACCTTCACTCATAAATTGTACAACGAGAAATAAATCAAACCCAGCCTCGACTCGACTCGCCTCGGTGCGATGTTGCTGGTGCTGCTGCTGCCTGAGACGCTGTCAGTAACAAATCATGCTCAGGGCTACAGCTACAGCCCAGTAGGAGCCGGAGCCTCATAGTCCTTGCCGTAGTCCGTAGTCCTTGCCGGAGCCGTAGCCGTAGCCGTAGCCTTTGGCGCTGCCTTAACCGGAGCCATTGCTTGCGGACTTGTTTACGGGCTTAATACGCAGCGCCAGGCAACAACAGTCAAGTGAGTAAGGAGTGACCAGGATTGCGACTACGAGATGCCCATTATGGCGTTCTGGGTTTATTTTTGGGTTTGTATTTATAAGGGAATGGTAAGAAGTAAGTATGTTTAAAAATGCTTATCTTATAAGCAATATATTCCTGAAATATTTGAAGAAAATGTATATCTTAGTTAGAGTGTAACTTGAATTTACATTAGCTTCCTAAAATAAATACTTGGAACATGTGAAAAAATGCGTCTAGATCTTAATTTAATTTCTAGGAGGGGCAGGAGAGGCAGAATGGTTTAGATTTTGAAATACAGGAATATAATAATACCTATTCTTCTTAAAACAAAACTCCATAAGAAGTCTTTATCCTAAATACGATCTCCCCTGTGTAAGCCCTTGGTAACACTACAAAGAAAAGTATAGACTTAATAACAACTTTACCTAATTGTAAGTTCAAGTTATAGAACTCAAAAATAAACACCAAACAGACGTATTAAACCCGATCAACTTGGCTAAGTTTCATAGCAAAGCAGCCCAGGTATTCCTATCTGTGTCAATTTATCTAAGTGTAGCCTTCAAGGCTCAATCAAGCAATGCTCTGGTTGCCTAGATAGCAGTCTAAGGAAAAGCTGAAAAGAAAATCCATTGATCAATTCTAATTAATTAAAATTGCTCGGGCTGTAAACAGAATCACCTCTGGCAGTGGCAAACAAGAGCAGAAAACAAACACATCGCCGCCATTCTGCGAGGTAGCAGGTGGAAAAAGTGCGTATACGTACTGTGGGCTTCTTCGCCTGCAAGTCGTCTGTGTGTGTGCGTCATCATCGCCAGCACCAGCAGAGGAGGAAGGGCAAGGGGTAATTCGGGCGGAGCATCAACAGCAGACTCGGAACCAGAATCAGCGGCAGGCAGGAAGTGCGGAAGTGCTGGCTGTGCGAACACGACGACTACAACGACAACAAGGACAGGCGAAGGACCAAGGATCAGGAGCAGAAAAGCAGGAGCGGGAGCAACTGGGGCAGAGAAACTACGGGGCGTAGTCGCGCCGGAAAACATTTAATTACTAATGAGTTTTTCGTGCTGCAGCTCGTGAGGGAAAACGCTTTAAAAACGCGACGAAAAGTGGCGCTGAACTAGGGATTTTTCATTTGCTAATTAGCTGAAATGGCAGGCAGCCGGGCCCGAATTTGATTGATTGGCGGAGTGGAAGGAACAACAATCAATTATTTAGCCAGCATTTAGCAATTGATTATCAGGTATTAGGCCCTGACAGGCAACACTGCCGGCCGGAGGGAACGGGACACCCTGGCTGGAGCCTCCTTGAGCTCTTCATCCTATCCTTGGCTGGCATGCATAACTTATGACCGAGTGGGACGACGACACATAGAACTTTGCCCAAAAACAATGACATCTTTCGACAGTATTTAAAAGGCCTTAGTCATCGTTAGTCCTTCCTTCCCCTTCCCTCCCACCCTCCCTTCCAGGCTGGGAATAAACAAGGCGAAAAAGTTTCTCTTCGATATTATTATCGGGGCATAACTCTGTCGGTCATAAATCAAATTAGATGCTCGCTGACACTTGGAAACACATAAGAAATGCAAAAGATTCTATTAAATATACAGCCGATGTGTAGATATAGAGATAGAGATACGGAAAAGTAGGGCAAACAGTCGAGTAATTGATTTCTCGCATACCCAGTACCTTTTGCTGCTGTCAGAGACCAGGCCAGCCCAATATACCTCTTCGGCTGGCGAGGGTATGGCCAGCGAGCGAGGGTAGGGTTCGGGGGCCTAAGAAAACATTTATCATGCGATTTAAGTTGGCCACGACTTTTGCACAAGAGAGATTTAAGTGATTTGCTGACTGGCTTTAAAATCAAAGTGCGGATAATGAATGGCCTGGCCCGACCCGGACTGGTCTGGTGAGGACTCTACTCTTAGAGTCTCGGCTCCGTCCTGGCCCGGCTCTATTTGCTCTTGGCAGCCCCAATGTTTGTTTTGGGCTCAATTTAAGTTTTGTGGCAACGTCAGTGGCAGTGCACAAAAGTGCAAAGTGCAAAGTGCAAAGTGGCAGGCATTTTGCAGCAATTTCCACAGAATGGAATCGAATCGCATGGCCGTGGGCTGTCACTGGCTCGCATGCGACACGCGATTGTTCCCGCTAACTGCTTTTCGGGGCTCCTCCGGTTCTGTTCGTTCTGTTGGATCCGGAGCTGGTGTCGGACCATGTAGTTTAATCTGCAAACAACATCGTTTGATCCATATCATCAAAGGCGGACACACGGCCCTGCGAGCTGGAGCTGGAGCGGAGCTGGGAGTGTGACTGACAAAGCGGGGCCAAAGAGCAGCTACTGCACGGCGGAGCACTCGCCTCCGTTCTAGTACAATTGCCCCCCGGCAAGAGGTTAATTTCCCCCAGGAAGCACCCCGGCTCAATGGCCTTAGAGCAGAGGTATAGCGCCGGCTAAGTAAACTCTCACATTAACACAAAGCCAAATCCCGAACCCGGACCGAAAAACCAGTTAGGACGCTTTCCATGCCGGCCGGTCGGGGCTAAAACAGACCATCAGATACCCGGTACTCGGCGTGAGATACTTTTTTCATTTCCTCTTGGGAGGCGAGTAATTAGGAAATAGCTGAATCAACAGAAAGTGCAACTGAAAAGGATTGCAGGACACGAGATGTGATGAATGGTAATACAAAATAGAAAGGAGAGCCTAGAGAACAACCGGAAGGACTACGTTTTTCTTCCTCTGATTTTTTTAAAACTTTTTTGCGGATATTTCAGGCATTTATTTAATGTTTAAAGAGGTTTACTTTATGAATATGTAAATATTAAGTATTAATAAATATTTCTGAGAGTTCTATATCACTTTTTTGAGAAACTATGATTAGTTTGGCCTGTTAATACTTATCCCTTATAGCCATCCTGCTCGTCTTAACGAATCCACCCCGGAATATTACGCATACTGGGTAGCACACCAGAAAAGGCGAATTTTGTGCGGGCCCACCTGCTTGGCAGGACTCCAGTTGCTGCAGCTTCTGCTGCTCCGAACAATGTGAAATTACCGCCCTGAAATATGGACACCCGCTGAGATTTTATAGCAGTCAACTTTGAATTATTAAATATGTATTTCCAGCCACGCCAAAACCAGAGACTCAATCTCCATCCCGAGCGGCTGAGGATGTGGAGTCGGGGCGAAGGAGCAGGCAAAAGGGAGCAGCGAAGAGGAGGCGGGCAAAAAGTGCGTTAAATTCAATTTTAGGGGGAATTTCTAAGGATATTTTGGTAGGTGGGATATATCAGCTATGGGGGAAATAGAAAAGGTCCTTAGCCATAAAAGGAGCTTGGCCATAAGAGGAATGCCATAAAAAAGCAGAGCTTTGCGGCAGCTTTCCAAAAGCTAACAACTTAAAGCTCTGGCGGGCAAAGCTCAGGATGTGGAAAAGTTTAGATTTAAATATTTAGGCCTTGACAGCTAATCAAAGCTCTACGTGAGGTCGCCTCGCTGCATAATGAGTTCCAATTCGACTCGGCTATGACAGCCCCCCCCCCCCTTAGTTGGCTCGAACTACCCCCTGACCCTGCCACTCCCTCACCGTTCGAGGGCCCCGTGACTTGCTGAGAGACAAATGACAGACCATTAGGCAGTTATTGCCCCACAGACTGGCAGTCAAAGCGGCAAGCACATTAGCAGCTTCCTGTGCACAGCCTGCTAATAAATATACACCTCAACGTCACTCCACAGCCCCTTCTTCGTCCTCGTCGCCCTTCTCCTCCCTTCTCCCTTCCACTTCCATTTCCGCATCCTGTTCCCAGACCCAGGCGAAGACCCAGCCCCGCATCTTGCATATTCATAAGCTGGGGTAAAAATATTTTCATAAACATAAATTCTCATTTCTGTTGCATTTCCTCGATCGCCTTTTGCCTTGTTTCCACACTTTCGGCCCTTTTTATCTCTTTTCGCCTCTGCGTAATTTCATTCGCTTGGCCTGGCCGAAAATGCACTGCAAGAAACTTGTGTGCCAGTGTCCAGTGGCTTGTCTTGTCTTGTCTGTGATTTGCTGGGGGATTTCCTTTAATTATCGGAATTACACATTGAATACGTGCTGGTTTATGCAAATATACTGCCACCGCATGGCTGTTGCTTTCGGCTAATCTTTTTCCATTAGGTGCTGCTTGTCCGTTTGTGTGTTCTTATATTTGTGCTCGTTCGGTTGCTTGTGTATTTGCCACCCATTTAAATTAAAATTGAATTTCCAGTATGCATACTTACAAGCGCACAATCCACTCATATATTGGTACAGTTGCGGTCAGAATAATAGGAGGGCTCACGTTTAAAATGATTCTATGACTTTGTCTTCCAAGGTTAACATACATATTTTATTATATTTTTGGGGAAATTCTTCCATGCTATATCGAACTAATTTATATAGTTTTTTGTATGAAATGTATGATGGAAGTAAGTAACTGTCGTCCTCAAAGGTCCGAACTCTACTCGCTCGTCGTTGGCCCGCTCTAACTTGTTCTTATTCTAGTTGCTTTTGCTCGTTGGTTTGCTGTTGTACTCTCGTTGTTTTATGTCGTCGTTTGCTTGTCGTTAGCTCGTTGTCTTGATAATTGTTTGCTCGTCGTTAGCTGGTCGTCTTTATTCCTCGTCTTTGCTCGTCGTTTGTACTCGTTGATTGTACTCGTCGTTTGTACTCGTCGTTTGTACTCGTCGTTTGTACTCGTCGTTTGTACTTGTCGTTTGTACTTGTCGTTTGTTCTCGTCATTTGTACTCGTCATTTGTACTCGTCGTTTGTACTCGTCGTTTGTACTCGTCGTTCTGCTCTCAACCTCGTCTCCTCTTACTCGTCGTTCTGTTTCCTCCACAGCTCGTCGGTTTGCTCCCTCGTCTGCGCATTACTTTGCTTTCTTGTGTGCTCGTCGCTTTACTCGCTTCTCGCAATGGTTGTTGTCTCAGGTATTCCTGGTATACCTTGAGGCAAACACAACCAACATATAATTTAACTGAATTTCCATTAACTGCTGGATGTATTTTTAAGAATGGAATACGTTGAGGGTTAAGTCAACAGATATGCCATATTCATGTGTTCTTGGAGTTCTTGGCTTTCCTTATGCTAATATTATGACCGTCGTTGTTCAAATACGAGTGTGTACACCTCGGAGCCACCTTTTACTCTTCTCTTTTGTCCAGTGCATGTAAGCTCCGGCTTGGAAGTTGTTCCAGCTCATGTTGCTGTTGCTGCTGCTGCTGCTGCTGCTTTTACTGCTCCGATTGCTGTTCTGCCGCTGCGCCGTTGGCGTCGCCGTTCTCCGGCGCTTTTTCATTTGCAGCTCGGGGTTCTCCGGCTTTCTGCTTGTGCTTCTGATTCCGATGCTGCTGTTGCTACTGCTGGCTTTCCTTCATCGTCCTGGCGTTTTTCTTCTTTTTTTTTTTAAGTTTGTACAGTTTGCACGCATCGGTCCGTAAATTTATGCATTTGGCTATGCGAGCGTAATAAACAAGACCTTCAACCGACGACGACGACGTCGTGCTTACTGCTGCCCGTTGTCCGTTGTCCTTTACTCTGCGTTATGTTGCTGTTGCTCCTGTGATGCTGCCGCTGCTGTTGCTGCTGTTGCTGCTGTTGCTGCTGCTGTCGCTGCTTCGTTTGGTCACTTCCATTGCCGGCTGCCAGACTTTTATTTTTATGCGTAGATATTAAATGTGTTTCCTGGCACTTTATTTCGCCGTTGCTGCCGTTGTTGTTGCTGGCGTATTGTGCCATTTTACACCAACGCAATGCCGGCACATTGGCGCAAATGTGCGGATATCACTTGTGAAAAAATCGAGGGAAAAAAAATAAAGCAGTCTCGGCAAAGAAAAGGCCAACACACACACACACAATACAGGCCCCGTCTAAGCCGAGATAGAGCCACAAAAAAGTGAGGGAAATCGCTTCATTCCAAGCTCGGAGCGCATAAATAGGCAATGGCAACGGCGTCGACGGCAACGGCAACGACTTGGGAACATTTTTCGGCAGCAAGTCATGGCCACATTTCTATGTAAAAAGTGCGCACATAAAACTTTGCCAATTTCAATAACAACATTTCATTTTCAGTTCTCAGTTCGCAGTTCGCAGTTCGCAGTTTTCCCTTTATGCCAAGGCTAAAAAAGCGAGAAACACTCACTGGGGAGCTTTGCTTTGAGAGAGGCCTCGACGGTTGAGAACTGAGAAACTGGTAACCGAGAACCGAGAACATAGAACTGAGAATCGAGAACCTAGGAACCGAGGAACCGAGGAACCTCGACTTTGGCGCCAGTGTGCGTCCTGTGGCTCTTCCTCTTCCTGCTGCAACGGCACGCCCCCTGAACACTGCGCCCACTTTGGCGAACTGCGTTTCGCTGGCTGCCGTTTCTCGTTTTCCTTTTTTTTTTTTTTTGTTGTATTTTTTTCACCCGACACCACAATGCGCGACTGCTGAAAGGAAATTCATAAAAATGTTAATTTTTCCGGCGGAAATATAATTTATGTAAAGCGCAGTGGGTGACCAAGGAGGCTGGCGGGGATCAGGAGATGATTCGTTGCTGCTGCAGCTGCAACTGGGAGCGGCGGTGGGTCAGCGGGAGCGGTGATTGCGGTGTCGCGGATTGGGATTGCGATTGGGATTGCAGTTTAACATGCCTGAAAATACATATATCCGGTGCGAATTACAAAAAAGTTGCAAATGGATGGCTGTAACTAAAAGGAAAACAACAGCAACGAGCGTGGGGCGGTGTAAAAAATAGCCAGCTATGTTTGTCTTTTTCCCGCCAATTGCACTTCGGCCTGGATGGTGGCGGAGGTGGAGGAGCTGTCGCAATTTGCATAATTCGACTTTTTTACACTGGTCCAGGACACGCACGCCCACTGTGCATCTAATTAATGCCATAACGCCCTCATTTAGCCCATGGCCATGCCTCAGAAAAAAAAAAGGAAAGAAAAAAGAAAACAAAAAGGGATAAAAAGGTAAAGTCCCCGCACAAAGCCGAAGCGGGAACCGAATTCCAGACCCGAATCCGAGCCCTGGCTTGTCATGTGTTGGGGTCATTGTTAGCATTGCGGCAGCATTTTCAAGTTGCTTCCATGACCATTAATCTTGGCAAGAAGGTAATTGCTTAGCAATTACCCCTTGCAGCAGGAGAGCCACCCACTGCCACCCACTGCCCCCCAACTCAGGGCTGTCATCAAAATACAGAGAGACAAAAAACCCGCCTTCTATTGAAGTGGCTTTCATCCTTAGATGAACTCAATGGCTGCCATTTCAAGTGCCATTTCGGTAGTCGGAAATTAATATTATTTCGGTGGCGACAGAGCTCGTGTTTAATTAAAACATTTCTTGTCCATTTCCAGCCAAGAATTTCTATGGCATTCACATTTTCCAATCTCAAAATGTTTCAATTGAGGTTTGTGGGACTTCACTGAGCGCCAACAATGATTTCCAGCTTGGATTAATTGATTATTTAAACTAAACATGGCTTTTCGCTACGAATTTAATATGGAAAATGATTTTGCTTAAGAAAATCAGAGATTACACATCGTTTCCTCGCAGAGCTTACAAGAAGCTAAATCTTTGCTTGATTTCCCCAAAGTCCTAGCGATTAGGTTCATTGTTTGCGAGGATATTTCATTATTTATGTCAAAACTGTAAGTACATTTTGGTGAAGTCTCAAAGTAAATATTTGAGAGTGCTGTAAATTATTGTCCTTGTATAAGCTTTCACTTTGTTGGATGGCAGGCCAGTCCAAGGGGAGTCTTTAGAGCCATTACGATGGCCTAAACTTTGCACTTTTCTTCTCGGTGCACTTGCAAATTCATCCCAGTCCCGTCCGCTGGGGCTGCTTATATCTCCGGCGTTCGGCTACCGCTCCGTCCTCTCCTCCTGCACGCTCTCCACTACATCCTCCCGGCCACTCCTGGCCTCCGGCCTCTTGTTCGGCTCTTGTGCTGTGGTTACATTTCAGCGGAAGTCCCACGCAACGCCGCCGGCAACAGCTGCACTCTCACTCTGGCCCCTGACACTCGTCCTCTCATCCCGCCCTCCGGCCCAGCAAATACCTATTAGAAGTTGCCTAAGGGGGTATATCGATAGGTATTTGATGATGCAGGTGAAGGTGAAAGGATTCGGTTTGTTAATTGGTAATAACATATGCAAATTAAATAAGCAACTATGAGCTGCCAAGCTGATTTAACTATATTAATTTAACTAAATACCTGAACAGCTTCCAAGGCATTCAGTCTCTTCCTCCGAAACCCCCTGAAGTAGGCAACGGCTTTTCGCAACAGGTAACCCCAAAGTCGAGGCAGTGAACCCTAACTTTCTTCTTGTGTTCGCTCCTAGTGTCGTATTCTCTATGTACGACAATGTCGGTACATAACACGACCCGCGGAGGATCCACTCGCTGCCGCTCCAGCGCCCGCCCTGGCTCCAACTCCTGCTCCGACTCCTGCTCCAGCTCCTTTCTCCACTTCTGGCCACTAGCTCCTGATTTCACTCCCAAACTGCAACTCTGGCTGTTAGTGTGGATGTGGCACCAAGCGAGGATGTGGATGTGGATGTGCTAGTGCAAGTGGAAGTGGATGTGAATGTGGCCCCGAAACGTGACCCCGTCATGCTGCGCCTGCATTGTGTTAATGCTTTTTGTTAAGCAACAAGGAGCAGCGGCAACAATGTGCGCAGGGATGGGCCAGGAATGACGAGGTTGAGCGCGGGGATCAGGGGACAGGGCGAAGCTTCATTGTGCAGTTTTGCAGCGTGTGTCGCTTTTTGCAAATGTTTGCCGCACACAAACTCGCACACACCAACACACACACACCGAGCATATAGCATATAGAGCACACGCAAGCGGCGCAAAGCAGCAGCACAGACATAGAGCAAAAAACAGCAACATCAGCAGAAACAACAACAACAGCATTAGCGCGACAGGACCAAGGGAGCGAGCAGCAGGGTGAGGAGCAGGGCGAGGAGCAGGGCGGGCAGCAGGGCGAGGAGCAGGGCGAGGAGCAGGGCGAGGAGCAGGGCGAGGAGCAGGGCGAGG
>JAEIIF010007628.1:0-18034 GCA_018874455.1 Drosophila trapezifrons
TTTTCCTAAAATTTTAGGTAATTTTTGCACTTTTTAGGTAATGCATTTTTCTGGGTGTACGATCGAAAAAAGGTCTTGTATCGATTTTTAAAACAGTAATTTTATAAAGAAAACGATATACTTTCGATAACCTATCGATTTAAAGTCTTAGAAACAATGATGAATTTTTATAATTTATCGATAATTAATCATTTCTGTATTTCTCAAGGAAAAAATATCAATACGATCGAAAAAAGGTCTTGAATCGATTTTTAAAACAGTAATACTATAAAGAAATCGATATATTTTCGATAACCTATCGATTTAGAATTTTTGTATAAAAATAACTGAAATAACTTACCCCAGAATCCATACTTGAGCAACATGATGTGCATGTCTCTCAGAGTGGGAATCCTCTTTGAGTAGTTCAGTAGCGTCAAACACTCGACCAATCGCTCGTGATAGATCTGAATAAAGTGATCGAACTCCTTGACCTTAATGTCCAGCGCGGCGGAGGTAGTGATGAGATACCAAAGGTCCTGGGCCGGAGTGCCCCATTTGCCGATCTGCAGGTCCACGAAGAGGGTCCTGTCGATCTCTCCGTTCTTTTTGTAGTTAAACATAATATTATTTGACCAGCAGTCGCCGTGGTTCAGCACATTGAACTCGCTCTCGTCCACCTGGTTGACCCGCAAGGCTTCCTCGAACACTTCCAGCGGGCTCCACATCTTGGCGATGTACCTGTCCGCGTGCTCAATTCCCCACTGTCCCATCGCCTTGATAAACTGCGCCTGCCGCATCTCGCCCAGTTTCTCAAAGAGATCGCGGCTGTTCTCGTTGTACATGGACATGGAGTACAGCTGATCGAAGGGTCCGTTGATCTCTCTGACCACCGCGGAGGCGGCATGGAACTCGGCCAGTTTCTGGAGCACTCGTCGCATGTGCGCCATATCGAAGCCCTTGAGGCGATCGGCGTTCTTGAACCGCTGACGGCTTAGATCCTCAAAGACCAGGGTAATGAGCTCAGTGGTGGCCTCCACGTGGAGGCACTTGGGCGCCAACTCAACGTCCAGGCCCGCCTCCTTGTAGAGCTTCACGAACTGCGGTATGTGCACCTCGTACATCTTCTTCTCCTTGGGAAACAGGCCCATGCCATTAACCACATCCGCCCCACTGTCGGCCTCCAGCATGGTCTTTAGGATGTACGAGATTTTGTGCTCGCTGCCATCTAAAAGTAAAATAAATAAGAAGGTTAAATAGGTTATACTTGGGAAATAGAGAATAATATTTGTAGAAATCTCTCAAAAATTGTCAGGATATTTATCTACCTTTCAGCAGGACATCTACAATGACCCGGATCATAATGGAGGTGTAGTTCTCCCCGGGGGCTGTGGCCGCCACTGGGGTGAAGTTGACGATTTTATCGAAATTCGGAACATCCTTTTCGAGAATCGGCAGGAAGTAGTCCTCGTTGACCCACTTGGGGATGTGCAGATACTCGTTGGGATTGACGGGCTTCTCCGAGCTGCTGTTCGGCGACATTCTGAGGCTGCAATCACAAAGATCAATTAATTGACAGACAGCGGAAACGATCAACGGGCCAAGATCGAAGCAATTAAACTATATCCCATTAATTTCCAACAGCAGCAATCGAAGGAGAAAACGCGATGTTATGTGAGCACGAACACGTGGGAACAAAGTCTAAAATTGGCAGCGGTTTCAGCTTTCTATTTTCATTTTATCTAAAACACATATTTGGCGGCTTGACATATAATTAATCATGCTTTTGCACTATAATTATTTTAAACTTGGCATTGCTTAAATTAAAAACTGGTTGGGGATTTTCCTGTTAGGTTTTAACTCGCTTAGAAGTTGAAGAACATATTTATTTAACAATATTTCCTTTCGGAAAACTAGAAATATTATTTGTGTTTGAATTATTAAATACAAATCGCGCACCTTAAAATTTTGCAACAATTTCTTTATTGCTGCGTCACCCTGACAAAGCACTCTGAACTTGAACTCATAACTGAACTTGTTTCTATCTTTTATAAGTCGGCGTGTTACGTTCAAGAAGCTCTCGTTGACATCACTTGATTGCACAGCAATTTCATTTAAATAAGGTATAAATTGCATTTAAAATATTTCCACATATCCGCAGATTCTGAGATTCTGAGTTTCCGCGTGCAAATTTAGCATAAATTCTGCTCAGAACCCGCCCCCAAATGGGGGCTCTTCAATTGTTATTTATTACTGACCGACTTTTGAAGATAACTAATTTGAATGAAGATTCCCTCGGGGAGCGGACACTGCTGCGGCGGGTCCGGCGTTTTCTAACGACAATCAAATACTGAGAATTCCGCTGGAATCCCATACAATTTTATACCCAAAGGCCGAGCGCGCGGCAAGTGGAACTGTTTGTGTGTTCGGCTCTCTGATAGCGTAAACGGGTTTAAGTCTAGGCGGTACCAAAATCGGGGCGGGGAGGAAGGGGTATAAATAGAACAAAGTTTAACAATGGAAACGCATAATTGCTTTCTCTATCTCCGGAGTCACCATATGACCGTAAAATACCCATTCGTGGCTTGATTCAATAACTGAGAATATTGGGAAATGTGTATTGTTTGAAGAGAAGGCAGACAATCCTTATCGTTAGTGGGTGTGCGAAATAATTAATAACAAAAGATAGCAGAACCGATATTGGGGTATCTTCAAGACGTCCGAGGGTTACATTTCTGAGGTAAAAACCACAATAATTACTAGGAGATAAGCGAGTCGCAAGTACATTTAGACCAGGGTCAATTAGATCGTGATAAATGTGCAGTTTTTATACTTTTAGTATTTTAGATAAAGACTTGCCTCAGGTGCATGATATCGTACTCTTAGTTTATCGACTTTTATTCTGATTTTTCAACATTATTATAGGTGGTTTTCTCAATGTTTCCAAGAGTTACTAATAACTAAGAGTCCAAGAGACCCTTTCTATCGAAAAAGGGCAGCAACTGCCGCATGGCCTTGACGTAGTACGAATTTGTGAAGGTTTTGTGGCGAAAGGCCTCAGCCTCGGGACCTGCAGCCATCAGCTTCTCCATGTTGGAGTCCTTGTCCGAGGGCATGAGAGTGGCCACCAACACCCCAGTGGCTGTGTAAATAGCTGTTCATTGAATTAGTACATTTTTGAAACATAAAACAATGATTTACTCACCCCAAGACCCGTATTTGAGCATCATCCCGTGCAACTCCCTCAGAGTGGGAATCCTCTTCGAGTAGTTCAGGAGCTTCAGGCACTCGACCAAGCGCTCGTGATAGATCTGAATAAAGTGATCGAACTCCTTGACCTTAATGTCCAGCGAGGCGGATGTGAGGATCATGTACCAGAGATCCTGGGCAGGAGAGCCCCACTTCGACATTTGTAGGTCCACAAAGATGGTCCTGTCGATCTCCCCGTTATCTTTGTAACTGAACATGATATTGTTGGACCAACTGTCGCCGTGGTTCAGCACATTGAAGTCGCCTTCGTCCACTTCGTTGATCCGAAGGCCCAGCTCGAAGCTCTCCGTGGGAGAGGGAAACTTTCGGATGTATCTCTCGACATCCGGAATGCCCCATTCCCTCATTGCCGCGAAATAGGAGGAGTCTCTCATCTCCCTTATGCCGATAATCATCTTTCTATTGGCCTCCACAAACATGGACCGGAAGTATCTTTCCGCGTACGGTCCATTCAATTCGCGACTGACAGCCGAGGCTGCATGAAGCTCCGCCAACTAACGGAGGACACAACGGATGTGCGGCAGGTCAAAGCCCTTGAGGCGGTCAAAGTTCCGGAAATGCTGACGACTGAGGTCCTCGAAGACCAGCGTAATCCTCTCCGGCGTCTCCTCGATGTGAACACACTTGGGGGCCAGTTCGATGTCCAGGCCAGCCTCCTTGTAGAGCTTGACGAACTGGGGAATATGATCCTGGTACATCTCCTTCTCCTTGGGAAACAGTCCCATCGTGTGGAAAATGGCGCCTCCCTTGTTAATATCCAGTCCGGTTTTCAGTATGTACGAGACTCGCTGTTCGCTGCCATCTAAATTCTAGTGAGGTTAGCATATCCTTGGAGCTTTAAGCGGGCACACTCCTCACCTCTGATCAAAATATCCACGACAACCCTAACCATAATGGAGGTATAGTTCTCCCCCGGAGCCGTGGCTGCGATTGCACTGAAGTTGACAATTTTATCGAAGCCATCCACGTCTTTCTCCAGTATGGGCAGGAAGTAGTCCTCAGTTATCCACTCAGGTATGGCCAGATGTTCATTGGGATTGTTTGGTTTCGGCGGCATGACTTCTCTTGGAATGGAATGTCCACTGGCAGCGCAGGAAAAACAAATACGGTTTGGTTATTCGAATGGACAATCCTCGACTGAAGTTGCCTCCGACTGGGTTCCAGGTTAAGTACTGGCCAGTAGAAGTGTAACGATTATAAGCCAAAAATGCAAAATATGAGGTTTAAGGAACTAAGTCAAGTGGTTCTGTGAAATATATTTGCTTTCACTTGATAAGAAGTATAATACTAATCAATTGTTGCTATCTAACAACCATCTACACTCTATCCCCTGTAATTGTATACATAACTCGACAATTGTTGGCCTACAAATGAATTAAAATTCCACACAGGCCCGGCCCTCCAATTGTGACTTCCATAGAATATATATAAATATATATTTCAGCTGGCAAATGTTAATTGAAGCCGCTCAGTCATCCCACATCGGAACAATTGAGGCTGGTCCTATTTCTGGGAGTGCGCCAGTCCGAAAGTCGCTCGTGGGGTTCCTGATAATAAATATAATCAATTTGGATTGCGCTTCAATTTGAGTTAGTTTGTCGTCAGCGATTAGGTTCCATATCAATGGCAAACGTAAACCGAGGCAAAACATTTGAAATTTTGCTAAAAAGAACGTAACGCCATGACTCTTCAAGAAGAAATCAGTTTAATCAGTTTAATCAGTTTCGATAAGATTAGGGTAGTAATGTTGATAACGATTTTGGGTCTGTGAAGAGACGATGCCCCTAAAATAACTGGGAGACCATGAATAGTTCTGCCATTCATTAAAGTGTTATCTGAGTCAGGGAATTTGTATTTACAATATTCCGTATAATCGCTATAATCTATGATCCAATCAATCCCAATTGAGCAGTGATCGCTCTTCCATCCAGGGAAGGATCTCCTTGATCGCCTGTATGTACTTGCGATTGGTGTACATGGAGCACTGCATTTTCGAGGCGTATCGTTCGTTCACCTCGTCCTCGAACTGGTTCATCAAGGTAATGGGCAGGACCCGGGTCACCACCACATAGGCTGGGAGTAGCCTCAGTTAAAGGGGATAGTTAACTACTATTTCGATGGTAAACTCACCTGCCAGGCCATTCTTGGAGAGACTATCGCGAATATCCTCGAGCTGGGGCAGGGCACTGACATACGCCAGGACCTTGAGACTGTCCAGCAAGTGGTAGAAATAATACTGCACCAAACTGTCGAACTTGGCCAGTTTAATGTCCTTCTCGGCAGAAGACAAGATGGTGTAGTAGAGATCGTTGGCCTGAAAATATAAATATTATTCAGATATAGAAAGAGGGTTAAAGGTAAAGAACCTACCGGAGACCCGTACTTGACCACCTGGTAGTCGAGCAGGGCAGTGTCCTCCACATGACCCCCATTGTCGAACTTGAACAGGACGTTGTTCGCCCAGCAGTCGCAGTGATTCAGGACATTGAACTGGTCGGAGTCACGGGCGTGCAGCTCCAGCAGCTTGTCCACCAGGACCTCCTCCTTGTCCACGAGCTGCTTGTGGAAGTGGCCGCCAATGCGCCACCGCCGCAGCTGCGAGAGAAAGGCATCCGGGTTGTTCAGTTCCTTAAGGATGGGTCGGTTGGCCTTCATGTAGATGCCGTTGGCCAGGAGCTTGCCGAAGGCGCCGTTCTTCTCCACATATACGGCGGAGGCGGCATGGAACTGGGCCAGCTTCCGGAGCACCTGCTTCAGGCACTCAAAGTCGAAGCCCTTGCTCCGCTCTACGTTGCGGTAGCCCTGGGCCTTGAGGTTCTCCATCAGGATGTAGCGCACCCCGATGTTGTGGTCCAGCTTGAAGACGCGCGGACCGAAGGACACCTTCTGGCCCGCCGCCCCAAAGAGCTGCTCAAACTTGGGCAGGACGTTGTGGTAGATGTGGTGCTCCCGCAGGAACATCTTCAGCTGGCTCATGATCTTGGCCTGGAAGTCGTTGCCATGCTGGGCCTTCAGCAGGAAGGACAGCCTTCTCACCGTATTGTCGCGCAGTTGAACCTTCACCTGGATGGGCAGGAGGACGGTGCAGTTGCGGAACTGAATGAGATGGACGCTGGGCACGACGGCCAGAATGCGATCGATGCTCTCTAGAGAAGACTGGACCGCCTTTTCCAGGGACAGGGCAGACACCCATTCGGGAACCTTGGGTACTTTCATCGTCTTAAAAATACTTCACAATTTCGTAGTCCTCAATTTTGAAAGGGATTCAGAAAATTCACATTAAATATTGACTGATATTTCCAATCGATTGAATTTACTTTTAAATTTTAAATAGTTTTACTTTATGAATTATTCTTAAGGGGAGAAGGTATTATATTTCTCTTTAAAGAAGGATAAAGAATGATTAAAAGCTCTCCCCACTTTAATTAAATATTCTAAGGAATTACCATGGCTGAATTTTTCAAATAAATTATCATTCGCTTTATAATTTTTACGATTAAAGAATAAACAACAAAACAAACATTTTTCAATCGACGTAATTGACAAATTTAATATTTAATCGCTAGTCAAAGGTTATATTTGAATGTAATCAGATATTTATTTGGCTGCCAAAACAAATTGCAGGCTGAGCAATTAAATAAGCATTATTAAGGCAAGACCCCAGCGAGCCCGTAATTTGGGGAGATAATCACTTCCAGTCGAGGAGGCCGCGGTTGTCCAACCATGGCAGCACCTCCGTCATCACCTGCACGTATTTGGGGTTGGTGAACATGGCGTTCTTCATCTTGGACTCGTCGCTAATGTAGCTCTCCAGATTGGCATTGTTGGTCTTGTCCAGCATCACGACCGGCAGCACCTTGGACACCACCATGTAGGCTATCGGAATGGAGTTGATATCAGATTATCCTCTCTATATAGTAGGAAGACTTACCAGCCAAGCCATGGCGGAAGAGGGCCGCATGGAGGTTCTTCAACTTGGGCAGGGGTCGGTGGTACTGGAGCAGCTTCAGATTCTCCAACAGGTTATCGAAGTAGAATCGCACCAGGTAATCGAACTTGGCAGTCTTCAACTCCGGAGCAGCCGAAGACAAGATCAGGTAATACAGATCGTTGGCCTAAAGGTGGATTTAAATTAATAAAACTCAAGTAATATGGTCTTATCTAGGTTTATCCTACCGGACTGCCGTACTTTCCCACTTGAAAGTCCACGAACAGGGTCTCCTTAATGGTTCCAAAGGCGTCATGCTGGAACATAATGTTGTTGGCCCAACAGTCTCCGTGATTGAGCACGTTGAACTCCCTGGCATTGTACGACTGATCCTGCAGGAGACGATCCACCAGATAGTTATCGCTATCAGCCTGGAAAATATATAAATATATAATGAAAACATTCGATAAAAGCTTGAGAATTACCAACCAACTTCTCGTAGATCTTCTGGGCATTCTTCCACTTCTTGAGCTGGGCCAGAAAAGCCCCAGAGGCATTAAACTCCTGGAGCAGCTTGCGATTGGCCTCGCTAAACACGCCCACGGTGAACTCCTCCCCGAAGAGGCCGTGGTGCTCCACATAGCAGGCGGAGGCCGCATGGAAGGCGGCCAGCTTCTCCAGCACCTTTTGCATGTGAACCAGGTCCAGGCCGGCCAGGCGATTCTCGTTCTTGAAGTTCTTGCGGTGCAGATCCTCCAGCAGAATGTAGTCCACACCCAGGTCACGGTCCACCTTGTAGGCCCGAGGCGCAAACTGGATGCGCTTGCCGGCATCCTTGTATAGCTTCTCGAACTTGGGCAGAAGGCTGTGGTACATCTGCTCCTCCTTCTCGAAGAGCTTCAGCTTGGCCAGAATGGCGGCCATCACTTCGTTGTTGTGCTGCGCCTTTAAAACAAAGGACATGCTCCTGGTGCTGTGATCTGCAAACAAGGGTAAGTGATTAAAATAAACTGAAGATTCGATTCCTTGTGGTTGACACGCACCAATCAGCTCCACTTCCACCAGCAATCGCAGGAACTGGGAGGAGTAGTTCTCGCCCTCGCTGCTGCCCTTCACGGGAGTAACCGACAGGATGTTCTCGAAAATTCCGATCTGTTCCTGAACTGCCTTTTTCAGTGTAATGTTGGGCAGCCACTTGGGCAGGTCTTCGACAGGCACCCCATTATGTCCGTTTGTGGCCTCAGACATGATAAATCTGCCAATAAAAAAGTAATATTTATCAAGACTAATTTGCATTTATTTGGTCAGCATTAATAACGAGCTGATAGCAGCGAAACGAGGGAAATGCGATCACTCTTGCGTTAACGTGGCCCACGGGTCGTATACATAACGTTTATGGGACTATAATCAAACATAGGTGGAGCCAGTGCGCTTGCCGTTGAAGGTGCGCTTGATTTGAATAATAAATGAATTCTTTTGGGTTCTGTGCCCATCCCAGCTCATAAAGGATCTAAAAAATAAGTATATTTTTAGCAATTCCATCAATACTTTATCTGGAGCCATCTTGAGTGGTATAAAGGGGATTATGGGTCGTTAAAAAATGCAGAAAACCTTCAAGTTTCCTTATTGCAAACAAGATTCGAAAAATAAAATATTAGCCTTATTCTCGCCATTAAAAGGTAACTCATACTTTATATTATAAACTCCTGAACGACTTTATTTCACTGTGTAAGAAAAATCAAATCTCTGCAAATAAGATATGACTCATTCGATAGTGGGTCCCGGTACTATTTCCATTCTCGAGTGTTTTCTTGAGCACTTCAATTGAATTAGTGCAATGTTTTGATAAAGTTAGAAATAACTTATCAATAAATGGCTTCTATCAACTCCTTATAAGGTATAACTACATAGTTTGCAACAAACAAATCCTCTATATAGAAAACGGCTACCTACCAATACAGGTAATTACCGAACTTTTGTGGGCTTTCAATGATTAGGCAATTATCAGGGCAATCGCCATTTAATGGAGCGAATTCATAAATCAGGTCACATGTCAGTTAATGGAACACACACCTGCTATGGCATTACGACATAGCGACTGGCCTAATCCCAGTTAGTACCTGTGAGGGGGATGGGATTAAGCTTTCGGGATGCAGGAACTTGTCACTTTTATTGATCGAAATAGTTTCTGTAATTTAATTCACTTTATTTAGCTTTTTCACCGCCACAATTGTTGGAATACTAAAGGTTTCCATGCTCAGAAAGGGGTTTTTATATCACTGGGAACCCGAGTTGGTCAAACGAAGAGATTGGTTCCCCGAAACGGTGACAAACCTTTCTCCTTAATTGGTAAACTCGTGGAGCGCTCCGTGGGTGACTGCAGGCCGCGGCAACTGACGAGTGGGAAATACGGGCTGCGATACTCGGGACCGGAGCTGTTGCCCCGATTTGGTTATGGCCAAAGAAATTCCTTATCGCCTGCATTCGATTCAAGTTTATTTTGTAATTCAGCTCGCCAAAACCGGCAAAAAAAAAACATATAGTAGAGGGTGGCAGGGTGGCAATTGCCATTGGCGAGAGCGGGCGGGCGATAGTGAGCTGATGATATGGCAGCGAACGCCGTCTATTGTTTGATTGATAACGCCACCGAAAACTGTTTCTTGTTTCCACTTCTGATTCCTATTCCAGCTTTTTATCGGCCGTCCATGTTCCTCTTTGCTCTCGCCATTCGCTCTAATTATTTCGTGATTCCTTATTAATTGCTGTTTGCGGGCGTGACATGTGACGGGTAGATAGATAGACCTATCTACATACTGTCTAGGCAGTAGAACCCTCTTCCGACGTTTTCCTGAATTTCCGGCACTATCAATAAATTATTATTAGACCATTTAGCAAATCCCACTAAATATGGGCACAAATACCGAGCTATTTGACTCTTATTGGGCATTGCACAAGTTAAGCGACTATAAGTTGTATCAATAGGTAATTGTGATGGGTTTATCTAATAAATTTCTGTGGGTCACTAACAAAAAATTGAAGGATTACCTATCCAGTAACCACATTCTAATGTATTTCTTTTTTATATTTTAAAGCCTACAGAAACTGGACCTCGAAAAGTAGTTCGTATTCAAATTAAAATATAATTCTGACTTGAATCAGTATCTTATTTGATATATTGGTATTTCGCCCACGAAATGATGATATACACTGAGCCAATCATAATTTAAAGAGAATGAAATTCTGTCTAAAAAGACTTCTAGTAAATATAAATTAGATACGAATTGGATTTTAGATATTAAAAAACATTTTGCTTAAAAGTGTAAAGGCACAATAGTCTATAAACTTAATAGGCCCACAAAATATACTAGAAATTCAAGATATTATAGCAGAGTTTAGTATTTGTAAATAGGTTCTATTTTCTTAAAGTTTTCCAGCCCAAAAGAAATTAATTATATTAAAAAACTGTCCAAAAGTATGCCACAAAAAATGTCATATGCCAAATTTGTAGTAAATAGTTTTCCTTTTCGAGGTTAAACATTTTGTAGCATACTTTTGGGGACCGTTTCAAAATGGTTTAAAATCGAATCAACACAATAAATCTTGAGGTTTTCAATGTTCCGGGGTTTTATTAAAGAAATAATTACAAAAAACAGTGCTTTTCACTGTGTGTCATGGTGAACTTGAACTTATTAACTATTTAATCTTCTTAGAGAACGTAAAAGATCAGATCAGTTATCAGATAGGCGAAACCCTCAACCGTAGAGTTAATACTTCTTGTTTCTCTTCGATTAAGAAGTGATTTTATGTCCCAAGCTAGCACTGGAAGGCTCCGCGATTGTTCAGCCAGGTGAGGATGGCGCTGACATGCTTCTTGTACCGAGCATTCGAATACATCGCCATCTTGAGGCCATCGCCGTTGTCCGATTCGGTGACAAAGTCGGTCAGGTTGGCTTCATCCGTGCGGTCGAGTAACACCGGAGGGCAGAGCATCAGGACAGTGTGGTAGCCTAGAATCGAAAAATACAATTACTATCTATAGCTTTTGGGAGAGGGAGAGAGAGCTTTCGCTCACCAACTCGTCCGTATTTCAGCAGCTGAGTGTGCAGGAACCGCAGCGAGGGGGTCTTGGCCTCCGGATACTTGAGCAGGGCCAAGTGCTCCACCAGCTGATCGTGGTAGTACTTGATAAGGTAATCGAACTGGCTTATCTTGATCTCGTACTTCGTGGATCCCAGCAGGAAGTAAATGAGATCCCAGGCCACGCAGGTGACCCTTGGCAGCTGCAGGTCCACGAAGTAGGTCTCCACGGGCTCAGGGTTCTCTCCCTCGTAACGGAACATAATATTGTTCGTCCAGCAATCGCCGTGATTCAGGGCATTGAAGTCCTCCGGCTTGGGCGTGTTCATGTCATAGATCAGGTCCACTATCTTGGGATGGATCTTGTGCTGTAAAGAGAGTCGAATATATCAAATCTTCTAGTGGAACAGCTTCTTTGATTGCCTATAAATGGGATACTCACCACCGCCTCGCTGTACTCCTCGAAGCCCTCGTAGAGGGGCAGGCACTTGAGCAAGTACTTTCCCAGGGTCTCGGCCACCTGATCGATGCTCTTCCTCATGGTGTCGGTGAAGGTCGGCTGCAGATAGTGCTGGGAGTACGGTCCCTTGAGGTGGAGCCGGTTGGCCGAGGCCGCGTGCCACTGGGCCATCTTTTTGAGGACGCCCTTGGTGTGGGCCATGTCCAGACCCTCCAGCCGATCCGCGTTCTTGAAGCCGAGCGGCTTGAGGTCCTGCAGCAGGACGTACTCGTCGGGAGCTTGGATTTCGTAGGCCTCGGCCCCGAACTGGACCTTCAGACCCGCGTCCTCGTACATCTTCACCAGCTCGGGAATCACCTGCAGGAAGACGTCCCGCTCCACCACGAACATGTTGTTCGTCTTGAGGATCTCGCGGTACATCTCGAAGTCGTGCGGCGTCTTCAGCATGTAGCTCACCTTTTTGATGACGTGATCTAATGGAGTGGAGCTCTAAAAAGTCTTCTCTCTTCTTTGTTTGCCACGCCAATGACTCACCCTTCAGCTCGACTTCGAAGTGTAGGCGCAGCATGATGGAGGAGTAGTTTTCACCCGGCTGGAGACCGGCCACCGCTTCGAAGCTCTTGATTCCGACATACTTGTCCCCGAATCGCTGCTCCAGCAATTTCTGAAAGAGATCTGCCTTCAGCCAGGCGGGCACTGGAATAGTTGCGGTCTCCTCTGTCATTGTGTAGAAACTGAAGGCCGATTTGCCGGCTGATGGCATTATATACTCAAGCTAAAGCTTTTTCCTCCCTTTTTCTCTCTTTATTCATTAAATACATATAGACCAAAACAAACGCCAATCCGAAAGCTCTCAAAGACAGCACTCTCTGAAGAACCCGTTGCCAGAGCTCCCAAGTGGGACATCTAACTATACATACAGACCAAAACAAACCAAGCGAGGGGAGTACTACCATATATGACTGTGTCCATAAAACCATTCATGGCCTGCCTGTTCAGAGAATGGAAAATTTATTGTAGCAACAACAAATATGATAAGTAATTTTTAATGGCGCTCACAATTATTTGAAAAGAGTAATCATTATTCATGAGATATTTTAACTTTTTAAGCAGTAAAGTAATATGAGAAATAATTATGATTCTTTGATATTGTATAGATATATTTTAAAGCCATGCCTCTATTTAGGTTAGCGAAACTTTTAAAAGATATCTTTAGTAATATTTAGAATAAAAATAAATATTTTCTTAAAGATCACTAAAGCAACTCACTTTTTCAAATCTGTCTAGCAATAACTTAGTGTCCTCGCGGAGTCCTTCAATATTAAAACAGTTTAAAAGTAGTTCCGTATCTTTTCATTCTAATAAAAGGATCCATTCCGGCGGTCATTAGGGGATTCTCCATCATAGATTGCATCTTAAAGAGCCTGTACTTGTATTCCTTTAGAAAGTCTAGATTGTCCTGCAATACTTGTATACGTGTATCTCTGAGGCAACAGGTCCTCGAAGATCATCACCTGGCGCGGTTCCAGACCGTGATAGATGCTCTCTTCATGCCACTTGGTATAGTCGCCCGCCTACCGGAGTATTCCCTCGAATTTGGAAGCACTTCTTACTGTCAAGTAGAGATGGGACTCGGTCCGAAGCACCTTCTGCTGACCCTCTTCCTTTTTGCTTTGATGATCAGGAACCTGACTTTGGCTTGGCCCGGAACATTATGCTGACAATGTGATCTCCCTTGACACTCGCCGGGAAAAGGCCAGATCGGTGATCGTTATGTCAGGTGATCTCTCGTACGCACTCAGTACGCCCGTAATAAATTGGGCACTAAGCCACTTTGGTGGCATTATCTAATGGTGATCATTATTCGTGCCCAAGTTGTGAAATGTCGACAGTTTAAACGGCAGCCACACACTGAGGGAAACCTAGGGCAATATCAAATGAAATGACGAAATTTGCTAAAAAATTTCGCTTTAGCAAGAGCTTTTGAGTGGAAAGTTTGGCCTTAAAATATTACATAACAATATCAGAATCGTTATCTATGAAAGCTTCATAAGGGTTGACCTTAGAAGTGAAATTTGTAATCATATTTGTTATATAACCCAAGCAATGTATTTATCTTATCTGTGTAAGAGCCACTTGGACTCTTACAATTAAAACTATAAGCGAACTGTCTTTAGTTCCTGGTCTATAGAACTAAGTTTAATTTTCCCTTAAGTAATCTATTCCAATGCTCCTCGATGTTGCAGCCAGGGCAAAAGGACTTCCATGTGCCGGTGGAACCTGGGATTGGTGTACAGCGATTGCTTGAAGCTAGAGTCATCGTCAGCCAGGACTTTCTCGAAGTCAGCGCCGTCCTGGGGATCCAGCAGTACGAATGGCATTATAGTCGCAGAGCACAGGAAGGCTAGAATATGGAGATAGTTAAGGGGTCCAATTAAATTTCTTAATTAATTAACTCACCCCATGCATTGTATTTGGAGAGCGTGTCTCGAATGCTCCTCAGAGTGGGCAGCGGCTTGGAGTACTTGAGCAGTTTCAGGTGCTTGACCAACTCGGAGTGATAGAACCAAATAAAGTAATCAAACTTCGCTATCTTAACGTCCAGACTTGTGGAGGACAGCAGGAAGTAGTACAGATCCTGAGCCACTGTGCCCCACTTGGGCAGCTGCAGGTCCACGAAGTAGGTGTCCGATATCTCGTCCTTCTCGGTGTACTGGAACATGATGTTGTTGGACCAACCATCGCCGTGGTTCAGGGCATTGAACTCATCCGGTTTCGGATTGTTCAGCTCGTTTACAATATCTAATAGCTTGTCGGATGCAATTTTCTGCCCGGAGAGATGATAATAATAAGTTGAAATCATAAGATGTTAAGTGTACCCACCATATCCTTCAGATAAGCCTCATGACCCTGGACCAGGTGGGCGTTCTTGAGGAAAAAATTAATGTTTCGATTGCAGAAAACATCCACGATTTCCTCGTTCTTCAAGAAGCCCGAAGTGAACTTCTCCTGGTAAGGTCCTTTGGTCGCCACGCGAACTGCAGACGCCGCATGCCACTGGGCCATTTTCTTGAGGACACTTTCGGTGTGAGCCTGGTCCATGCCCTCGAGTCGATTCACATTCCGGAAGCCTCTGGGCCTGAGATCCTCCAAGAGGACATAGTAATCGCTGACTGGGATCTCGTAGGCCTCGGCACCGAACTTCACCTTGAGACCCGCATCCCGGTAGAGCTGCTCCAGTTCGGGCACCACTTCCAGGTACATTCCGAGCTCCGTATCGAACATGTTTGTCTTTTCGATCACCTTCCGATAGGCCTCAGATTGGTGGGGAGTCTTCAGCATGAAGGCCTTGGTTATTTGGGAATTATCTGGGAACGAAATTGGGTAAAGAGATTATTAATAAAGATAATTAAATAAGAGTCCTACCTTTAGTCTCCACATCCAACTCCACTCTCAGCATTATGGTGGCATAGTTCTCGCCAGCAGCGACTCCTGCCTTGGCCCTCATGGCCTTCGTCTCCTTGTAGTCCTTGACATCTCTCCTCAGCAGATCTTCAAAGGCTTCTGGCTTTAGCCAGTCCGGTAGTAGGACATCCCTTTGTTCGACCTCATCTTCCTTCGTCTGTGGCGGCATTGTGACTATAATGGCTTCAGATCACTCAATGGGAGCTACGCCTACTGGCGACATCTTTTTTATACGCCTCCCAGAAACTAATGGCGATGAGTCCGATGAATCTTATCTCTTCTCTACCAACAGTAGATTGCTTCAAGTTCATTTGTGCAAATATGACGCAGCAGATTGTTGCACCTTAGATCAAAGGGAGGGTCTGTGATTTGTTTGATGAAACAATCCTCTCACGGAGTGGCGTCTCACCATTACGCGACAGTTTCCGAGATACGAGGATAAGACTGGAATAATAATAAGATTATCCGGTAATTCAACTAAAAGCTAGTGGCTAATAAATGCATAAACTAGCTGGCAATCTTGCTAAGTTCCCTCAGTTGTTATGGCATATCTCTCATTAATCTTATTTAGTTCCTCAGAAAATTCCCTCATTAAACATTTTTAAAATAAAATGAAAAAGAATATAAGATGAATATGTAAAGGAGGAGAATAAAATGAATTCAATTAACATCCCTCGGTGAGAACAACTATCATTAATTTGAGAGAATATATTGCCACAAGCAAGCAATCCCGGGACATTTTTTGTAGACTAATATTTATATCAATATATAAATAACGAACGCAAAAAAACCTTGCAATGTACACAATCAGGTAAATGCTTATATTAATATTTAATATCTTGTTTTATTTATTAAAATACAAAATATTTAAAAGGTAGCATGTCTAAGATATCCAAAATGGATTGCGGGACTTATTCCAGGGCCCCTATGTGCTGCAGCCATGGCAGCAGGACCTCCATATGCCGGCGATATCTGGGATTGGTGTAGATGGAAGTCTTAAAGCTGGAGTCTTCGTTTGACATAATCTGATCGAAGTGAGCATCATCTCTGGGATCCAGCAGAACGAATCCCATTATGCAGGCGGAACAGATGAAGCCTGAAATATAGTTTATTATTTAAAATACTTGGCTCGAAATTGAAGAGGCGAAAACTCACCCCAACCACTGTATTTGTTGAGGGCATCACGAATACTTCTCAGAGTGGGCAGCGGCTTGGAGTACTTGAGCAGCTTCAGGTGCTTGACCAGCTCGGAGTGATAGAACCAAATGAAATAGTCGAATTTCGCCACCTTCACGTCCAGGCTCGTGGAGGACAGCAGGAAGTAGTACAGATCCTGAGCCACTGTTCCGTATTTGGGGATTTGCAGGTCCACGAAATAGGTATTCAATATCTCGTTCTTGTCGCTGTACTGGAACATGATGTTGTTGGACCATCCGTCGCCGTGGTTCAGGGCATTGAACTCATCGTCTTTCGGCACGTTCAGATCGTTGACCACATCCAACAACTTCTCAGAGGCACTGTGCTGTAGCGAGAGATACGGCGATAAGATACAGATAGAGACATCCCGAGATTGTCGGTAGGTTTACCCACCAAATCTTTAAGGTAAGCCTCGTGACCTTCGTACAGATCAATGTGTTTCAGCAAGTTCTTGGCGCTGCGGTTGCAGAATGCATCCACGATTTCCTCGGACTTGAAGAAGCCCGTGGTGTACTTCTCCTCGTAGGGCCCCTTGAGCTCCACCCGAACAGCGGATGCTGCATGCCACTGGGCCAGCTTCCGCAGGACACTCTCGGTGTGAGCCTGGTCCAGGCCCTCGAGTCGATTGGCATTCCTGAAGCCACGTGGCCGGAGATCCTCCAAGAGGACATAGTAGTCGCTGGCCTGAATCTCGTAGGCCTCGGCACCGAACTTCACCTCGACGCCCACATCCCGGTAGAGCTGCTCCATTTCGGGAACCACTTCCAAATACATTCCGCGCTCCACATCGAAGATATCCGTTTCCTCGAGAATTTTGCGATAGACCTCAGATTGGTGGGGAGTTTTCAGCATGAAAGCCTTGGTCACCAGGGATTTGTCTGGAGCATGAATATTTATTTAACCTTAAACTCAATAAAAGGTTAACAAAGAGTCTAACCTTTAGTCTCCACATCCAACTCCACTCTCAGCATTATGGTGGCATAATTCTCCCCAGGAGCGACTCCAGCCTGGGCCCTCAGGGCCTTGGTCTCCTTGTAATCCTTGACCTTCTGCCTGAGCAGATCTTCAAAGACTTCTGGCTTAACCCACTCCGGGATCTGGACTTCCTTCTGGTCAACCGCTTCATCCTTTGTTTGTGGCGCCATTGTGTTGGTATCTCGTTGACTTCTGATCAGCGACTGGGAGCTCTGCCTCCTGGCCGCGTCTCTTAAATAATTTCAGGAAGAGTGATAAGCACTATCTCATCTTCAAGCAATGAATGAAGCATTCAGGGCTTTGATTGCAAAGATGATAGAGCATTTTTTGCATTCTTGACGTGTCTATGTATGCATTTTCATTTAGTATTAGAAATCAGTTAGGTAAAGCTACGCAAGCCTAGACAACTTAATAAAGTTTATCGCTGGCTAAGTGCATTTTTTGTTTAACTTTTTACTAATATCTCACGATTTTTACGAGTGTCTCAGTCACTGTGGATTAGATTGTGCTTCTTAAACAAAATCCTTAAGCCTTCTTATTTTGAATAAATAATAAATAAAAACCTATGGTAATTAAAATATTGATATTTGTTTTATTCGCTCACTAGTAATCATCAATTCCCTATTTATATTTATACCCGGTACCCGTAGGGTACAAGGGTATTATAACTTAGTGAAAACCGA
>JAEIIF010007720.1:0-13834 GCA_018874455.1 Drosophila trapezifrons
TTTTAGACACCTTTTAAAGTGATTTCAAAACCCTAGTGATTTCTGGAGCATCCCAGATAAATTGTTTTTTTAAATAATAAGAAAATCGAAATAAGTTTGTTATTTGTTAACATATACGCAGATACCTCGAGGTTTAGTTATTTATTCAAATTCTATTACTATTTTGAGTAAAATCGATGGACTATATCTTAAAGGTGTAATAGAAACAGTTAAAGTTCCTAACTTTATATATACAAACTTTATCTTCCCGAAAGCTTCCTTTATAGATGTGCTTTAGTAATATTTGCAATTGTATTAATTGTTTGAATCTAGTAAATAATTAATAATGTAGCTAACATAAAAGTAACCTCAAGTAAAACGTATAATTTAGAAATTTACCTTTAATTAGCCAGCTTTTAATAAATTTTCCTGCTTTTATTAATGTTTGAATTTTATTCTTTTGGGGAAAATAGCAGAAAATATACGCAGTGCAGTGTGTGTGGGGGCGTGGCCTTGGATTGTTTGCCAAGTAGTTCCGCCAATTTGCATTGAAAACTGCGGCAAATGATATACACACTTTTATATATATTTCGCAGCGACATGCTGCGGGTGGGCGTGGCCCGCGGGGGCGTTTGTTTGATTTGATTTAATGAATTGAGTTGAATTGAAATTTTCTGTTTGGCTTGTGCGTCGCTTCGATTTTTATTTGGTCAACACAAACAGTCGGAAGAGAGGGCCTGCGGAGAGGAGAGCCCGAAGAGCGGGGGCCCCAGCGAAGCGCGAAATTTCTCTTCCTTGTGTTTCCCGATGCCCCATTGTGAGTGTGTGTGTGTGCGAGTGTGCATGACCTACCTTTAGGAGGCAGCCGATCCAGCATCGTCGCCAGGCAGAGTTTAATCCGTACACTGGGAACAAAAATATGCTAGATATACATTTTGTTATACAATAAAAATAAGAAATTCATGAAAATAAATAAATCAAATTGTGGAAATATTCGTTATGCTAGTCCAGGGAATTTTTAAGACTTGGGGTTGACTTTTATAATATTATATTGACTTTTTTACAACCGCTATAAGGTTCTTACAGGTTAGGTGCAACCTAAAATGCATATACTAAGCAAAAGAGGCATTGCTGGTACCTTGAAGTATATATATTCTTGATCAGGTTATCAGGTAATACAAATCCTAGTTTTCTTACAAAATTTTAGTATAATTGGCTGATAAACATTGCAGTTATTAGACTTTAAAGTCACTGTGCCACATCATTGGGTTTCTCAACATTTCCATAACCACATTTCCTAGCAACATTTCCATAACAACATTTTCCTAGCAACATTACCTAGCAATATTTTCCCAGCTATATTTTCCCTGTAATATTTTCCTAGTAATATTTTCCTAGTAATATTTTCCCTGTAATATTTTTCCAGCAATATTTCCCAGCTACATTTTCCCTGTAATATTTTCCTAGTAATATTTTTCTAGCAATATTTTTCTAGCAATATTTATCTAGCAATATCTTCCCAGCAATATTTTCCCAGTAATATTTTCCCTGTAATATTTTCCCAGTAATATTTTCCTAGTAATATTTGTATAGCAATATTTTTCTAAGAATATTTTTCCAGCAATATTTTCCCATCTATATTTTCCCATCTATATTTTTCTAGCAATATTTTCCCAGTATTATTTTCCCAACAATATTTTCGTACCAATATTTGTATAGTAATATTTTCCCAGCAATATTTTCCTAGCAATATTTTTCTAGCAATATATTTTCAGCAACATTTTCCTTGCAATATTTTCCCAGTAATATTTTGCCAGCAATAATTTCCTAACAAACATTTTCCTAACAACATTTCTATCGGAAACATTTGCCCAGTAACATTTTCTTGTGCATTTCTTTGGGTTAGACTTAAGTTCTCATCTTCTTTACTCCATAGATAAGAGCAATATTTTCCGAGCTATATTTTTCTAGCAATATTTTCCTAGTAAAATTTTCCTAGTAATATTTTCCCAGCAACATTTTCTTAGCCACATTTTTCTAGCAATATTTTTCTGGCAATATTTTTTCAGCAATATTTTCCTTGCAATGTTTTTCCAGTAATATTTTCCCAGCAATAATTTCCTAGCAAACATTTTTTTAACAACATTTCTATCGGAAACATTTAATTTCTTTGGGTTAGACTTAAGTTTTCATCCTATTTACCCCATAGATAAAAGCATAAATAAAAAAATAACAAAATAAACCTGTTACGGACTTTGCTTACCGGTTATCTCATAGTCGAGGCCATTCTCCTGTCGCTTTCTTACTTTTTCAAGATGACCATATTTTTGTCTTCAAAAGGAAGTGTCGAATTTTTCTTGGTGTGCATTTTTTGGAATGCTCTCTGGGCTTGGGGTCTGGCATCTGATAGATTCCCTTAGAACCCTTCGCATAGACGAGCTTCTTAGTGGAGCCCAGCTCTTGAGCACTGAAGCATCCCACAGAGCGCAGGTCCGCAGTATATTTAACGACTTTCGGAGATGCTTTCACTTCCCAGCCGCAATTTGGCAGCAGATGCCGACTCGCAGCAGCAGTGGCAGCAGTAGCAGCAGCAGCAGCAGCAGCTAGAGTGCATTCGGCTCTATCCAACCGCCCATGATGGTTAGATCCTGCCTCATCATGGTCCAAGTCATCCGATTCCAGCATCCCGATCCATAGCATTCCCTTACCCATCAAGGGGGGGAAGGTAGTAATTGGTGGACAAATCGCTCGCCGCACTGGAGCTCTCCAAAAGGCAGCAACGTGAATATATGATCATTAGCATAAATAATGCTTAAAGCCAAACACCAACACCGCCGCGCACTACGTACCTGCCCCCCGTATCTGTATCTGTGTTCGAGTATCTGCGGCTCTGTAGCTTGGCGGCTTGGCGGGTTGGCGGCTCTGCGGCTCCGCGGCTGTGTGTGTGTGTGTGTTTACAACACACATTTCAAAAGTCGGTGACTGTGGCACTGAGTTAGTAGTGCGTTAAGTCAACGAACGCAGTCGCGCAGACGCCGGCAGCGAAGGCAGCGCAGGCAGCGGCAGCGACAGCAGAGGCAGCAGCGGCACCGGCAGCGGCAGCGGCAAGAAAGAGCTTTGCGTTTTTGGCTTCCAGCCTGTTGGAACTGGGAATGGAGGCTGGGAATGGAACTCTGGGGACTTCCACTGCACAGAAGCAAAATAATTATTCATATTTAATTGATATTACCTGGAGTTTTCATCATAATTTATTGTTGATAATATTTAAGGAAGAGGAAAGACCCGAAATAACATAAATAATATTGTAAATAATTGTTAAACTGTAATTTCACACTTGAATATGTATTTATATAATTAAATACGCTCTCAAACTAGGTTATATGTTAACTATTTAATAATTTATTGGCTATTTATTGATATATTGTAATTTAACACTTTAAAATTGATTTATTCCCTATTTATTGATTTATTTAAACATAACCAACGTATTCTTATGTATTTTAATACAAACATTAATCCTAAATTCCCTTAGAAACCAATCTAAAACTTAAATATCAACATTTTCCCAGTGAACATTAACCTGCTTGCCTTTAATAATTTCTCTACATCATTTATCCTTGATTTTGCATCAATATAAATGTACAAATAACTGAAACTCAATAAAGTGGAAGTAGTTTCCAATTAAAATTGTTTAACATCTTCCTTTCCACCTTTGGCTATTTAATTGTTAATATTTTTGCCATGAATTTGGCTTTTATTGCCAACGCTTCACTAGCTTTGTGTGCCTTTGCCTGGGGAAATATTTGCAATTTGCTTACAAAAAAAAAACCCAGATATCTGGGGAACATTAATATTGATTTTCTTTGGCTTTAGGTTTAAAATTTGGGCTTTTAAATATAGCGAGTGGAATATACATCTATATTTGTTCATATAAAATACATTTCTGTCTATTAAAATTTGTTTTTATTTATTTATTTTAATTTTATTGAGATAAGACTGAGTTTTCTATATTACTTTGCTTTATTTGGATTTAAAAAAACACTTTAAATAGTTTCATTTACTTCGTTTCTATTTTATTATTATTTTTTTAGTTCTCAGCGAAATCTTCTTTTCTTTTATACTTTACAAGTCATGTTTTCTGTGTTTTTTAACTTTAAGTTATTTATTTGGACTTCTTTTTTAGGGGAAATAATTGTGAGACTCAAATAAATCTTTAAAAAATATGAAAACCTTGAAAATGGAAAATGTATTTGGCATTCTGATGAAAATAATAGTCTTTTGGCGTATTGTCTTTACTTTATTACATTTTTTCCATTATCCCCAATAAAAGGTTTAAATATTTTAGCCACTTTTTATATAGATACATACCTCCTCTTGATCGTATTTTAAGATCCCCTTTTCTTTCTGTGTGTGTCTCAGACTGGATGTCAACAGTTATTGGATGGGATGGGATCGCTTTGGGTTTCTTGGGCTCAACTGCGACTGTCCTCGGTGGGTCTTGCAGCGTTTTGCATCGGCTTTCACAAACGTTGCACGTTGCCCCCTGGCGCCGTTTTGAATTGGTTTCGCATTTTCGGTTCTGTCTGTATTTTTGGTTTTTCTTTTTTATTTGTATTATTTTTTTTTTTTTTTTTGGCAAGCAAACTTTGGCAAGTTTATTGAACCTTTGCTTGGCTCTGCCGCGCTCTCAGCTGGGCGCCATTCATCATTACCATTCTCATTCTCGTTGTGATTATCGGCTCCGCTCTACGAGACTTTCTCCGGCGTCGTCATCCATTATTTGGCCACTGCCCTGCTTAGGCTGCAATGGGAACTGGCAGTGGGTAATGGGAGCTGGGAGCTCGGAGGCACTCGGAGGCACTCCTGAGGCATCTGGAGTGCAGCCTGGCGTCCACCTGGAGTCCCTTGTTTGTTGTTTGTTATCAGGGAAGCCGGAGCCAGTGCCAAGAGCACCTCTTCTCGCCGGCAGTTAACCCAAGAGACTGTGTCCCCAGAAAGTCGGTCAAAATGTTCGGTGTAAATATTTGCTCGCAATTTAAGCTCATTTTTTGGTGTCCGCGTGATAAGCATTGTTACACAACGTGATATGCCAGGTCGGAGCAGCCGCAGCCCCACGTGACGCCACCGCTCAGGACTGGGGAGGCCGGGTAAGGCGACACCGGAAGAGCTGGGCTACTAGAATCGCGCTGACCCAGCATATATCCGCAACGCATCAACACCGCTATCGGAGACGGAGGGCAACGATCTTGGGGGCTCCACGGTTCCTGATGCTGCAACAGCCCGTAATCATCGCGGTTATGTGACACTCTTAGCTGGACACAAGTGTCGTTGGCGTTGTCGTTGTCGTTGTCGTTGTCGTTGCCGGTGTTGGTGTCCAAATAAAACAAAGACCGACCAACACACACACGTAGAGAGTAGAGAAAAATTTCACCGCTTTTTTTTTTAAAGGTAAAGTTAACGATCGCTGCACGTTCAAGGGCCTTACGTAAAGAGCGAGGCAAAGCGTTCCAAAATTCGAACCAAAAATCCGAAGCAACAATAATGAAGCCGGGGGCCGCGCATTAAGTCTCTTGGCCCTTTATGCACAATGCGCATGAAATTAATTTTGATTGTCGCATATTGTCCAATGCCCCAGCCCATTACATGGCTAAGCACACCCCCGGGAGGAGCAGCAGCAGCCCCAGATACAGATACAGATACATGTGGCATATGTAGGTGCAGATACAGATACAGGGCAGATCAACGGCCGCAGCTTAAATTATCTTATAGTTGGTCAATTTAAAATTCAGTGTTTTCCATGTTTTGCATAATACAAATGCCTACCAACATAAAAAAAAAGACAGATCGTTGAAAAAATCATTCGAAAATTAATGTAACTGGCGCTTGAATGCGCCTGCGGACGCCCTTACAGATTGGTCAGGGGTATATCCGAATCGTCGTTCAATTGGAGCAAGAAAAGGTATATGGAAGTTTAAATACTAATTTATTGCATTAATGGAGGGAACCGCTTTAAGAATGAGTTAGGATTTATCGAAAAGCTAGTTTATATGGAAAAGAGAAATATAGAGTGCTTTGGGTGCTTCAACTGGGCACCTCTGCTTTCCTACAAATTTAAGTAAACTATTAGGATTATTGGGTCTGGAAGATCATTAAAAATATGCTTATATTTGTTACAAAAAAAACGTTTTATACCAAAGAGATGATAATGCACCCTAGGTGCTTGAACTGGGCAACCCTGCTATATTTATTTATATATATTTAATTGAAACTGAAGTTCCTGAAAAGGAAGATTCCCAAAAATGTGCTAGGATTTATAGGGAAAAATGTATATACAAAAGAGGAGATATGATTTGTTGGGTGCTCGAACTGGGCACCTCTGCTTTACAACGGACTTAACTAAATTATTAGGATTATTAGGTCAGGAAGATCCCCAAAAATGTGCTAAGATTTAATGCGAAAAAACGTTATACACCAACGATAACATAAGGCACCCTTGGTGCTTGAACTGGGCATCCCTGCTCTATTTATTTATTTATATATATTTAATAGGAAGTGAAGTTCCTGGAAACTATTGAATTAAGAGGTCAGGAAAATCATCAAAAATGTACTAGGATTTATAGGAAAAAATGTATATACAAAAGAGGAGATAAGGTTTGTTGGGTGCTCGAACTGGGCACCTCTGCTTTACAACAAATTTAAGTAAACTATTAGGATTATTGGGTCAGGAAGATCCTCAAAAATATGCTTAGATTTGTTACAAAAAACCTTAAATACCAAAGAGAAGATAATGCACCCTAGGTGCTTGAACTGGGCAACCCTGCTCTATTTATTTATTTACACATATTTAATAGAAAGTAAAGATTCCCAAAAATGTGCTAGGATTTTTAGGGAAAAATGTTTATTCAAAAGAGGAGATATGGTTTGTTGGGTGCTCGAACTGGGCACCTCTGCTTTACAACAAATTCAGCTATTGCGCGGCAGGAAAAATATGGCTTTTATATTCATTAGTATCCTCATCAAGTTTCCTCAAATGATTTATTGCAAAAAAACTCTTTATTTACAAAGGAGATAAAAAGGGGTTCCTGGGTGCTTTGACTAGTCACCCCTGCTCTACCACAGATTCAACCATTTTGCGGCAGGAAAAAGAAGGCACTTATTTTTATTCAAGGAGAAGTGTTCCTGCCAACTATGAATTAGATATTACAATATCGCAACTTTTTATTTATGTTTGTAGTTCTTCCTTAGACTGCACCGTTGGGGGACCCCCTGACCTGGACAGAGCATCCACATATCGGAGTTCCAGAGTTTGGCCAGCCCCAAAAGTCTTCTTTGGCGCTCACTTTTGGGCAGATATTGTGACACGCTTTTAGAGTCGCCCCCGGTGGCTCTTTAGGCAATATTTCTACTTTGCATAAGTAGAAATTTTGGTTTGACTTCGGGTTCGGTTTTTTTTTTTCGGGGTTTAAGCTTGGTTTGCTTTTGGTTTGGTTTGGTTTGGCTTTGGCTTTGGCTTTGTCTTTTATTTGCATTTCGTTGCCATTGCGGTCATTAATTTTATTTATTTTCGTTTTTAAATCAAAACTGGTTGGGGTCTCCGGGCCCCGAGTGTTTGCTGTTGTTTGCCGTTGTGTTGTCAGGGACTTGGGACTGAAGATTGGATTCATAATTTGTCATCGAATGCGTTTGTAATTTGAAGTGATTAAGCATTTTTGCCTTTGTGTTCGGTGGGGTTTTGTTTGCTTTGGTTTGGTCGGGTTTGGCTTTTAATTTTTTCAGTTTTTTCAGTTTTTGGTTTTCAGCCGACTTAATTTTTAGTTTCTGTGTGTGTGCGAGTTTTGATTTTTATTTATTTTTTATATTTTCTTTATGTATCGAGAGGGGCTTTGCACTTTCTCCAATTAAAATTAAATTAAATAACCGCCTCAAGTCTCTTGGCGGGGTTACCTTGAAGGGCCCTCAAATATTTGGTGGACAATTCTCATTTTGTATTTATTTATTTCCTTTAATATTTCCCTTGTTACACTTAGAGCTTTAGTTAGTGGGGATTCGTGGTGAATATTTAGCTAGTACTGAGGCTTTATTCTCTTAGTTGAAGTACATTTATTATTTTGAGTAAATACAAATCTTTAATACTAAATATAACAAGAGATATACATATTTAAGGGATTGAAGGCTCGGGAACTTTATTTTTCTTCCTTTTTAATTTATAAAGATAAGTGTAGGCTTTTAATCCGAAAAAAAGAAAAGAAAAAAATATAATTTCAATCCAAAATGGAATTAAAAACAGTTTAATCCAGACTTTAAATTATTTCTATATTTTTAACATTTGATATAGCTCTTTCTCAGAGTGGAATCCTTATAAAAGACATTGTAGTGTCGGAGATGGTAGTCTTCATTTTGTTTTTAATTTTTAAAGCTTATTTACAGATAAATATAAAGAAAGAAATTAAATTCAATCTGTAATTAGCTTTAAAACCGTTTACACCAAACTTCAACTCATTTAAAAACTGTTTCTATATTTCTAAGATCACTAAGATCGATTTCCTAAGCCAATAGTTTTAACATTTAAAATTCTAAATAATATTCGAGGCTCTGGAGGGTAAACACTTTCCACAAACCCCTCTCACTTCCGTTCCCAGGAAGGAAAGAAAGCCCGAAAAGGAAGAGGAACTATCTGCAATCGCTGCCAATACCTCCCCTTCCCCCCAGTCACTTTCAGAGTCACAGTCAGAGTCACAGTCGGTCCAGTGAAGCGCAGCAAGTTGAATAAACTTTGCAAAGAGCGTGGATAAAAATTAAGCGCTTGAATTATCGTTTTGAAGGCCATCGCGGTATGAAAATGATCAGCGATCGAGGCTAGGCATGCGCAATAGTGGAGCGGATACCGAGACGGTGTCCGAGACGGGGGCTGGGGACGGGACAGAGGCGGTGCCAGAAGCTGGATCTGTTGCTGGAGCTGGAGCGGGCCATCGAGCCAGGCCAGGCCAGGCCGGGCCAAGCCAAGTCGCAGGCCAACGGCAACGCCAACGCACGAGCGTGTGGAAGTCGAGTCGGAAGGGAAGGGGTGTGAGCTGAGGTGACGCTCAAAGTGCACAAAAGTTCAATAAACTAAAAAAGTGTCTTTTAAAACAGGTAAGCACACACACGGCACACTCGCACACCCGTACACTCGCACACCACCCGGCCAGATAGACTGACAAGCGCGGCGGCGGCGGTGTGTGTGCTTAACATGTGTACATTGTCGCCGTTGCTGTTGTTGCTGTTGCTGCTGTTGCTGTTGCTGCTGTTGCTGCTGCAGTTGAGGTGTAAAGCGAAATGCAGTTCTTGTCAAGCAGGCTGCAGTGGAGCGAGGAGCCCAGAGAATATAGCTATCGGTATATAGCATCGGCATACCGTGTCGATCCCAACCAGAATCCGGCATAGTCATCGTCTTCGGTATCGGTCTTAGGAAACAGTGCGTATGCGCGATGTGGCCAGGCAAGGGTAAGATTGCCCTGAATGTACTGAAAATACTTTATTATAATGCTTAAGATCATAATATATAATATAAACTATAACATAATGTATAAAGTATGCTATTGTTTATAGATTTATTCATTTGGTACTTTGTTTCGGGAATCTTTTAGCTTTTACACGAATTTAAGACATACTTTGGATGATCTTTTCTATCTTAAAAGGGTTTCTCTAGATCTTATATAGGATTTGAAGCAATTTCTTTTAGTTTAATTAGGTTTAATGTAATTCTCCTCTCTTCTGGGCTTCTTTACAGATCTTAATCAGATTTCTATCTCTTCTCTCCATTCACTTTTGATCCAGGGGTCTTCCAGGGTCTTCCTAATTTGGTATTTCAGCCTCCTTGATCGCTGTTCTTCTTCAGGATCCGGAAATCCCATTCAAGTGCACATATCGCAATCGCAGTTGGAGCTAGAGCTGACCACTGATTCCGATTCCGATTCCGATTCCAACTCCAATTCCAATCGTACCGAAACTTTCTCGCTCTCTCTCTCCCAGCGAGTGAAATGCCGCACTTGGGGTTTGGTGATGGTGATGGTGATGGTGGCCAGACCAGACCAGAAATCAGAAATCCACTGAACCATCAACCTTTATTGTGCCACAAAGAATCTTGGAGCTGCCGCTCTGGCCCGGGCTCTTCCTCTTGCTCTGGCTCTAGAGGTTTATTGAACCTTAGCTTTCGTTTTTGTCGGCCGACGACGGTCGCCAGCTGATTGTGGCTCCGATTCTTCGCCAGCTGCTTTTACTTGGGAGCGGCTTTCTACGGCGCCCGTCGGTTGCCTAGAACCTCAACAAGAACTGCTAATTGCTGGCCAGCCAGCAGATGCACCATCATCAGCCGGGGGCTCTGTCTCTGCCATTAAATGATTTCTTATGCGGGACCAGAGTCGAAGTCAAAGTCGAAGTCAGTCGGTGCTCCAATTCGGCTGACCCAGAGCCAGTGCCGGAGTCGCCGCGCCATTCGAAATGCTTTCATATTCAAAGTATCTGCTGGAAGACCCACTAAAAGTGAAGAAGCGAGAGTTGGCGATGACGTTGGATGGCTCTTCGACTTGGACTTGCGGTGGCTTTCTAATTGTTGTTGCTGCTCAGCTGGGAGCCGTTGTCGGAGCAGCTGATTAGAAGTTCCCCCCTTTGGAGCAGCCTCGGCCATGGCGGCGATTGGCAAAACCACTTGGCCAGCAGCAGCAGCAGCAGCAGCAGCAGCAGCAGCGGCTCAGCCGGCTGAGAGCTGAAAGCTGACAGATGGCGACTGCGAAGCTGGCCGAGACTGCGGCAGTGAGCTGGGCTTGTCTTTTGGCTTTGAGCCGAGCGTTGAATACAGATGAGAGTTCGTTGACCGGCAAAGTTTTTGAAGTTTATTGCTGTTGCTGCTGCGGCTGTCCATTGGCCCCGCTTTCAGTATGCCAAATATGCACTCGGCCACTAGGAACTAGGAACTGGGAACTAGATATTGGGAACTGGGAACTGGAAATTAAGAACTGGGAACTAGGATCTGGGAACATGGAACTAGGAACTAGGAATTAGGAACTGGGAACTAGGAATTAGGAACTAGGAACAATGAAGTGGGAACTAAGAACTAGGAACTAGGAACTAAGAACTGGGAACTAAGAACTGGGAACTAGGAACAGGGAACTAGGAACAGGGAACTGCGAACTAGGTGCCGAGTACCCAAACCTAAAGGAGACTTAGAGCATCGCTTCCGCCTTAAAGTCTCATTGGTTCATTGGCATCTCTCTCTGTCCGCTGGCCAAGAACCCAACACGGACATCTCCGAGAGTCGAAGGCGGATCAATGTACGGGCGAAGTCAAGTGGCTTCTATTTTGGGCCCGGCGCTTAGATATTTTTGGCACGCTTCTTCCGGTGGCGGCGTCGACGACCTTTCGATATACATATATATATTCAACGCCCCAACGCCACCCACAAAAAGCGATTTGTATTCGTCTCGTTATGAGCGATCTCGATCTCGATCCGATCTCGATTTGTTTTGCTTTTGAACGGTGAGCGGTGAGCTTTTCGTCTCGTTTGGGGTTGACAAACTTTTCGGCGGTTCGGCGGTTTGGTGGTTCCAAGTGGAGCCAAGATCAGCTGTGTGCCGGAGGCTTATTATGTAACGCGAAAAGTCAACGCAATTTTGTGTGCGGTTTTTTGTTTTTGACGAGTTTATTGACTGCACCACAGTTTGAGTTTGCCTTTATTTGTTATTTATTTGTTATTTATTATGTTGTTTATGGGAAGATGCTGCCTGATCTACCGATTGCTGATGGACAACTGAAACTTTCATCGTCCCTTGGGGAGCAGCGAGAAAGTTATCCAAAATAGTTGTACAGGTTAAGAAAATTAGATCAAAACCCTGTCTAAGATTCAGAATTGAATGCAGAAAATTGTATGGGCTTATTTTATAGGAAAAACGCTTGTTTTGGATGTTGCCAGCTTCCTCATCAGTAGCTTTTGTGGGTGATAGCTAGGATACTTTTACCCTTACCTGTACCATTTTGAAACTATATTTATGAAATATTTTTTTTCATTTTAATGCTAGACTTTAGCTAAAGAAAATAAATTGAATAATTTATAAGTCCCCAGGCTTGTTGATTTAGGAATTTAATGAATAATAAAGCTACAAAATACAAACAAATATAGTAAAAAAGTAGTACAGGCTAAAGGGTCGTAGCTCACATCACTTGTTGTTCAGGGAGTTACGTTTTAACCAGACATACCAAGTAAAGTTATCTTTTTTTAATGGAACCAGAGTCTAAATAAATATATTAAATAAGTTCTCCTATTTTCTGTGATAAGTACAGACTTCTTTTATATACTATATATACCAGTAAAGCCTTCTTGAGGAACAATAATAAAATAATATAATAATAAATAAAAATAGGAGATAGGAGATAGAAAAGTCTTACTGTTTGAACTCTTCGGTTAACATCATGATTTAAGATTGGAGTATAGGAAAGATATGGTTATTATTTAATAGTTTTGTATTATTAAGCCTCACAAACATTATAATAATAAAATATATAACTAAAGAAGGATGACAACATAGTTATATTGTTTGAAAAAATTAATTGCATTTTCATTCAATCGAAAATAAATAGAAAATTTAAAATATTTATATGAATAGAATATTAAATGGTAAATATAAATAATAAAACTAAATAGTAAATAAATAAATAAGAAGGAGAATAACTGGCAAGAAGGATATATAATAAATAAATAACTAACAGCTTAATCTCATACATTTCAATATTATTTAAAACTTCATTGAATGCCGCCTAAAAGTTTATTGACTTTTGATCCCAACGCATTATTGTTGGGGTGGGTAATGGTTATTTTTGTATAATTTTGTTTTTATTTTTTTTTTGCCAGTTTCCAGCCGCTGTTGTTGTTGTTGCTGCCATTTTTGCGCAATCGTTGTTTTGACGGCTCATAATGCATACGTAACGGTATCGACAGGAAGTCGTCGTGTCCGAGGTTGCTGGATGTGGCTGTGGCTGTGGCTGGGGCTGCTGCGGCGACGGAGACTGTGGATGCGGTTGCCTGGTGCCGCCAGGAGTTCATTCAATGCCGGCTGCCGGGTTCCAGTTTCCGCGGGGTCGTTGTCGGAGCCACTGAGAGCCGAGAGCACGTGCTGCCGCGCCGACGGCGGCGGGATCCCCAAGGTTGGCCAGTCACTCGAGGAAGTAGTCCCCCTAAGCTGCCAAATCAAATCGTTTCCCTTTTGGCGTCCCATTCCCCATCGAGTTCGTGTGTCATTGAAGTCTTTCGTTTGCACGAGGCGCGGCGCGGCGCAGAGAGAACGCAAAATGTGTTCTGTCGTCGTCGCTCTGAGTGTGTGTGTGGTGTGCGTGTGTGTTGCCAACACAGCTCGGTGTTCCCAGTTCCCGTCCCCCGCTCCCTATCCCGCCGCCCGTCCCGTTCCCTGTCCCATTCCCGTTCCCGCTGGCCAGTTTTCTGGTTTGGCAGCTGCTTCTTGGCCGCACACACACGCACGCCCCGAGCTCGCTCGCCGCACACACAGCTCCGCGTCGTGGTCGTCGTCGTCGCCCCTCTGCATTGGTATATGTAGGTCTACGTCCGATTTTACTTTCACTTTTAAAGGTTTACGAACTTTTCTGTTTACAAGTCAGGCCGCAGCCGCGGCCGCAGTCGAAGTCGCTGGCGAAGTCGTTGGCGCAGCCGGCGGCGGCAGCAGCAGCTGGAGCAGCGACAGCGACGCCAGCAGAGTTGTTGGAGACCAAGAGGAAGACCATTTCCAGAGGAAGACCAAGAGGAAGAGCCAGAGGAAGACCAAGAGGAAGATCCAGAGGAAGACCAAGAGGAAGATCAAGAGGAAGACCA
>JAEIIF010007744.1:0-18069 GCA_018874455.1 Drosophila trapezifrons
TTTTCACCAAAAACATCGAAAACATCGATGTCCACAAACATCGATTATTCTCCACCTCTAGTTGCGTCCGTCTTTCGGTATAGTGTGCCCGTATGCGCCTTTTTACAGAATCTCTTTAAATTGTATTTTATCGTAATGTGGCAACCCCAAACCAGTGATGTTGCAAGGCATCCTTATCAGTTACTGTTTGCTCTTTTTGGTTTATTTCATAGGACTATTTAATAAACGTATTACGGGGCTTATTAAACTCTATTTAATTTAAAAACTTCCCTAAAAATATATTTATAATTCCCTTTTTTTTAATAATAAGAATATAATAAATGGTTTCTTCTAACTACCGTATATTTTCTACACCTATGGTCAAATATAATTCCAGTGTACAGCGCTTGATTAGATCATGGACCGAGACTCCCACACCTTTTAAGGTCCTTTGTCCCAGGAACTTTCACTCACCCTTGTCGTTCGGATCGAATTCAGCCTCGAGCTCGGCTTTGGTTGGCTCTGCCTCGGCGGCGGCGGCTGCCTCGGCGGCGGCTGCCGATGGAGCTGCTCCGGCGGCGCTGCCATTGTTGGTCGCAGTTTTGGTTTCCGACTTTTTCATGGTTTCTCTCACTTTGTGGCCTCGAAAGACGGCTTGGATTTTTGTTGCGGCTTTGGCTGTAATTAAAAGTGGAAATTTGAGATATTGAATTTCTATAAAGAAAAAATGTAAGCATTATTTTTGATAACTCTGTGCTTTAGCAATGGAAATTTCTGCTTAAAAAGCAGAGTCAGAAAAGGCTTTGAAGCTCTAAAAAACCCAAGCTAAGACACGTATGACGCATAAAAAAAACTAACAGCGAGTTAATAAAAACATCATCACCTTATGCGAACAATAAACTTTGGAACTCTCTCTCTCTTTTACTTTCCTCCCTCCTAGTTTTATAACTTTCTCCTCGAATGGTTCCTTCCCTGCCAGCTTATGTTTCTCTATCATCAGTATAAATCGATATAAATGAGTTTTATTATGGCCAGAGCTATCATGTGTTGTGAGCTCCAGTGTCGGAGCAACTTTTGCTTTGGCACATCATCGACAGTTCCTAAAACTTCGGCTGCAGCTTTCAAGCAATTAACTTCAAAGGGGTTGTCATGCATCGGAATCCCCATTGGCCAAATCCGCCCGCCGGGGCTACTCAATCGATTTTGAATCGAGCTGAGCGAATTTTCGGAATTTTTGGCCCCATGCCAGCGAAGTGCTCGGCTCAAAGGATAAAAGCGAGAAGGCAAGGAGGACGAAGCGGAGGCGGAGGGCGAACTCTACCCTGCTAATAAACTTGAAGCGCAAGTTTTGTGAAGAAGGAAGGAAGGAAGACGTGGAAGGCTATGTGCAATAAACAGAAATATATTGAGCATGTTCCTGTTCCCCATTTTGTGGCCCACTCATGGCCCCCCAACTCCTCCCCAAGCTCCCTGGCCCGGGTCAGCATTCATTTTTTATGGCATTTTTCACGCAGATACCGAAAAAAAAAAAAAAAAAAAGCAACCATCGGCCTTGAATAAGTTATAATAAATTGACACGTAAGGCTTTCGGTATTCCAGGCAAACACTATCAATAAGGCAGAGCCAAGTCGAAAGCGAAACCGAAACCGAAACCGTTGCTAAAAAATAGTTGTTTGTGCTTGGCACAAGGTTGCTCCTAGTCCGGAGGGCCAGGGGGTGTGTAGGTGGGCCCGATAAGTCCTGGGCCGAAGGGTGTGGCAAGGTTGCCGCTGTCAAGTGGCGAGTGCTATATGCTTTTAATAGCTGCCCACTGCCGCCGAAAGTGCTCCGGCCCCGCTATTAAATCATCGAACATCCATCCGCCCTATCAAGATCCGAACTAAAACGGCATTGAGTTCTCTCTAGTTGCGGCGCGTGCTTTAAGGATTATTTGGCTTTGAATGGTCCTGCCGCCTTTCATCGCATTTCACATCAAATAAAAACATATTTACTTCTCTGTCGCTCTGGGGCCTTCCGCTTGGGCTCTTGTAAAAATCTCATATATATTGCACGAAGGCTGCTTTTTTAATAAATTCCCACAAAACCGTAAAATGTTTATTTGTTTTTCACTCCGGAAAAAAAAATGCAAATTTAACGCTGAATTGGATTTATTAATCTGCCATCTGTTCGCATTTCTAGGGGCTCTGGGTTTTATTTTTTTGTTTAAAGCCTTGCCTTCTGGGATGGCCTGAATTATTTAAGTCGTTTAAATAAATTTTCGTGTTGGGAATCTCAAAGGGAAAATGCTTCTAGTCTAGCTTGTTGAAATTTCTAATTAAAAACATTTATTTGCCATTTTAAAATCAGTTGTTTGGCTAGTTTTTGAGTCAAATTGCACGGCATAAAACATCAATAAATTATAATTAGAAACTAAAAACGGGAAAATGAAAATTTATACAGCCCATTTGGCTGTATTGTGGCGCCTAATGGCCTCGGCTTTAGTGCGCCTATAAAATGCAGTGAATTATGTGTGGCAAGGTTATTAAATAAATTTTGCATGCGGCTCATTAAACCTGACAGCCGCAGCAAAAATAAATTTTTGGCCAAAGTAAACATGCCGAAGCATGGCCCTGGCCCTTGTCTCCGGTTCCGAGCACTCAAATGGCAACAAAAATTGAATAACCACAGCCGAAGGAGGGAGGAGCAGAGCAGGTGAGCAAGTGAGCCGTCGAGCAGTTGAGCAGGTGAGTTCGCACCTGTGTCTCCCCTTCCATTGGCACACGCAACGCGTGTATAAAGTGCCTGACACTAAACGCAGCACGCACCCAATTACACACGGCCGGGGTCCCAATGCGGTGCCAGGAACAGGCTCCGCACGTGGAAAGCCATCTTCGTACTTAATTCATTCATAATTTGACATTTGCCGAGCCATAACCCGGAATCATTTCCGCTTCCGGCAGGAAAAATATGATTAAATTTGTCAAGTTCGTCGACGTCTTCTGCTCCATTCCAAGCTCCTTAGAAGCCGGTCGAATTGGGGATGCGGAATGGAGTCCTGCCTGCCTCTGAGTGCGCCACAATGACCGAGGAAGTTATTTACGTAATTAAAATTCATTAGCTAACGTCTCTTATTCCGGCTTGTTCTCTTTTCTCTGTTCTCCGTTCTCTGCTCCGTTCTCCATTCTCCGTCTTCCGTCTTTTGTGTCTTCCGTCTGGACGCTGTCAATTGTCGCTTGTCCTTCGGAGAACTTTGAAAATATTTTCCACCCTAATTAATGCAATTTCAGTGTTTGGTTCTGTGGGAGTTTTAACAGCTGGAATAGAGTTGTCTTTTAATCAAATGGGTTTGTTTATCTGCTCTACTAAGATCTGAAATACTTTCTAAAATAAAAAAAATAAAACTCAAATGCAACTTGTCACTCTCTTTAATTTATTTCGATTTAGCATAGCAACCACCATGTAAAACCTGCCCTGAAAAAATATGTACTTTCTCCACCGTCGTCATCGCCTGCAGCAAATTACGTGCAATTTATTATTTTAATTAAATTGTTGGTTGTCAGCCACCAGGTTGCTGCAATTTTATTTGAATTTTACTTGGCATTAAAACGTACACTCAGGTGGCCCAGTTCGCTCGCAAAAATAAGAATAAAGGCAGCAGCAAAAATGGTAGCCGGAGGGCCAACAATGCCTGGAGAATATTAAAACGAATGAGTTATGCACGAGACGAGAGACAGCAGCGGAACTGAAGAAAAACTTGCCCCAGCCGTGGGTCTTGGCCTTAGAGCAACATAAGCAGCGGGCTCCGTTGAGCCGGAACTTAAATAAATAAGCAAAAGAGCAAACAGCGAGTCCAGGACAGCAGGAGGCAAGCAGTTTCTCGGATTTCTTTCTGTTTGAGGAAGACATTTCATTTATTAAGATTTCCGGCCACCTCGGTGTAAGTGTAGTTTAAGTGGACGATCAGCCGTAATGTGAGCAGCTCTCAAGGAAATGGTCAGAGAATATGGCAGTTGGAAGGCACTGAGTCTTGATTCTTTTTACTTTGGCTCCCTTTTTCGGTTTAAAGTTACACTTGCGCAATTCAGGTGCTAGTTTAAATTGAAGAAGTGAAGGAAAAAGCTTTATTAAAAGATTTAAGCTTAAGCAAGCCTAGATAAGAAGAAAAGAGGCGAGCAAGCACAACAACGAGTAAAGGCAACGAGTAAATATGACGAGTAAAGACGATGAAAAAGAGAAAAAGCAACCAGTAAGTTGGGTTTGAGCTTCCTTTCATATTTCAAAACATATCTATTTTATTTAAACAATAATTTAGTTAAATATATAGATAAGTTTACTGTTACAACCCATTTAATGCCCATAAACTTGCATAATTTGTTCAATATTGCATCATTGCTAATTAGAGGCCACCGTGAAACCCTAGCCTTAGTGTGCTTTCTGGGATTCCCCTGACCACACACGTCTCATTAGACCCAACTGCCTGTCAGATAGCTTCACCCTTGACAGCCATTTAAGCCTGACAATGTCCATTAAATGTTCATATATGCTCGGGAAACTTTTTCCCATTCCCATTCCACTTATCCGGCCACTTGGTCCATCGTCGACGCTCGATGAGTGCTGGTTTTATGATGAGCTCCAACACCTTTGCTCACCTGAGAGGCGGCGGCGCGCTTGATGTGATCTATTTGTGGCTGCGATAATACACGTGTGTCATATTTCTGTGGCAAATTAATGGCTCACAAATAAAGTGATTTATTTATGAGCTTTGTAGGCCGGGCTGGTAAAGTGTAATTCAACTGCTATCATCTAGCAGACGACAACGACACACTCAACGTTCTGTGCAGTCATAATTTATTTGGCTGATTTATATTATTTATTTCCGTGACTGTAAACGGTTGCCATGTCCATGTCCCCGTTAATTCCTGCTGTGCGTGGCAAACACTACCGACTCTACACCGACTCTTTTCAATCCATGACCTTGGCTGATTACAGTTTTGTAAAACGCAAACATTTATCAGGCGGTTGTTTCGTTTCGTTCCTCGCTTTGGGGGGGCTCACGAAAGCGAAATGTTTGTCGCACGTGCTGGCAACCGCAAATGGGGAGCAGGGAATGGCAACTATTCTGATATATTGTAGGGAAATTGCTGGGAAATGGCACAGAGAAACCGCACTATGTCAGTCCGAAACAGTTTTGGCTTATCGATTGCCACTTTGAAGTATTTCTTTTCCAATCAGATGCCTCTGGACTTCTCAACCTTGGTCGGAAATAAACCCTGGAGTTTATGTAGTGTAATTGTCCTAACTGGGCTCACCTAATTGTTGGGCTTAGCCCCGGGTGAAATTATGTGCAGAGCCCAACGTTCAAATTGTGCCATAAATTACAGGCTCTTATCTGAGTTAAATGTGACTTACCAACACTGGCCAACGCTGGGACTCACAATCAGATCGGCCATAATGAACAGGCTTTGCATAATTAAACTCAGGCAAACCACAACTCTCTCTCTCTCTATATATAATGGACATGTAGGAAAAGGGCCATAGAAAGGGAAGGCCGACGGCATAATTCATGTGTATGCTGCGATAAAAACCAATTTAAAAGTTCGAAACATGGCCAAATGATTCATTTATTTCTATTATAAATTATATTTCCCTTTTCATACGCAGTGCACGCCTCAAATTCAATTTGGATGCTCTCTTATCTACGAAAAACCCTTTTCACATGGATTGACTGCCTTAATTGATTTTTATATTTTACAGAAAAAATAAATAAAATTTGATTGTCCATACAATTAATTTCCATTGGAGTGGGTATTGAAGGTTCTTTTTTTTTCAACAGTCAGAGCACGATCTATTCATCGCCTGTTTAAACATTTTTAAAGTTGCGCATACGCCACGTAGGCCCAGGGGCAAAGGACAAATGCAAACTTTAACTATTTGATATTCAAGATGGCGCAGGCCTAGAAAATTATGAAGACAAAAAAGCTGATGACACCATTGAGCCCAAGTCCCGCCTGGGAATTGGGCGATGAGCCAGAAGCTGGTCACGTTCTACTTTAGAGAATAAAAAAATAAATAATTCCATTTGTTGACAATTTGCTTACGTGCGCCGAAAGAATTCCATTCAACTATTTGCAGAACAAACTGTTGGCGTTGATTAAATACATTCAGAGCTAAATATATATTCTTAATTGGAATGGAAATGCCATTAGTTGAGGTGAAGATAAGTCAACTTTAAAAATTCAATTTGGGGAAAGTTTTGATTTGAGCAAACTTTGTTATTCTGAAAGAAATTATTGCGAAAGTTTTGGTATCCACAAATTTGGTATTCTAGAAAGAATTAAGGCCTGGGGTTTAAAGACAATCAAGCACGGGTTTCCTGTTTTTTAAAGGATTAAACTACAGAGAAATCCCTTGTAAAATTCCAAGGAAAGCTGAGAACATTTGTAATCCCATCATATCGAATCTTCTCAAGGTAAACTTGCAGCTAGTAAACCGGATGTGTTCAGGTGCGCTTGGGTTGTATGCTACACTCAGCTCACCCTTCCTTTGCCATATTTCCGGTATATTTACAAATAAAAAAGCACTCTGAATACTCCATGCGTGCTTCCCTCTTTACTTAACTCTACCAAAAACTTGCGAGCGTGTGCAATATTTATTATTAAAATGCTACTCAAAATTCGCCAGCAACTTTCGGCAACAAAATTAAAACAGCCAAAGCGCGCCAACGCAGCACAAAAAGTTTGCGGAAAACTATGGTAAAAAAAAAAATACGTTCCACTACCATTTCTCATTTCTCAGTTCCCAGTTTCCCATTTGCCTCTTTTTCCAGATTCAATTTCCCAACTAACCGGCCGCAGAGACAGAAAGAGTTCGGGCAAAACTATGTGGCCAGAACGCAGCCAGAGACCTTCAAAAGTTGCAGTTATTAATAAAGAAGAACCCGCTATAGCATGACCGCAACAGGACCGAACCCCAACGTATCTTTGGGATTGCCCTCCTTTTGTGCAGGACAATTCAAGTTGAAACTTATTACGTCGATGACGGGGGGGAGCAACAAGCTACCAGGACAATAAAAGCGGAGTGCAAGTGCAAAGGGTTCGGCCAAAAGCCTTTTCCTGGCTCCTTACTCCTGGGAAAGGCCAGAGTTCAGGTTGCGCGGTAGCGCTAAGTGCCTGCCCGCTGCCTTTGCTAGCATGCCAAATGGCAATTTGCTGCCAGGCTCTCCCGGTCAGAGGTCCAATAATTTCCAAGGCTCTTGATGCTCGACCACGTCGGGGTCATTGAGTTGAGTACTAATCGTGGATTGCAGGTACAGAATACGGAGCACATTTCACCCAAGATTAAGTTTATTTGATAAGAACTGCATGGACAGCTTATGGGGCAGCTTAAAAAGGGATAATAAATATGAAAAGCCGTTTCAAGATGTCCTCATTTCACAGGGTAGACAAATAGGTCAGAAACACTTTCAACATTTTGTAATTTATATCCCATAATCCATCTAAAAAGCACGTGTACCTCATAAAAGGATTTAATGCTTTCTTAGAATGATATTTGTATTAAATATTATTATTAAAGTTGTTTCCTTTTCCCAGCTTTTTTGGAGTTTGAGAATTAATTGCAGGCTGACATGCGAAAAATTAATTTTCACCTTTATGTATGTGGGTGTGCAAAAAACAGGCCATTAAAAAACTTAACGAAGCGTCATGCTTACGAGGAAATCTTTTACTTTTCCTGCCTGCTTTGGCCACGTTTCCTTTTCCATTTTCATTTTCACTTTCATTATTTCGCCGAGCAGAGCTCTTCCGTTGGCCTTTTCTGGTATTTTTTTTTTGCTTTGTTTGCCGCTGATGCGTGAGCTATTGACTGCCATTGTTTGTTTGTTATTGCTGTAGTTGTGAAAAGTGGTTCGGATCGTTATTGTTGCCTTTGTTTTTTCTGTTATATTTATTGTCGTAATTTATACTTAAACTTGTGCCCGTTGCCGTTGCCAGGATTTCAGCCACACTTTTTGTGTTGCTTTATTGTTGGCATTTTTGTTTATAGCGCTGTCACCTTTTGTTTGTTCTTAAGTGAGATGGTTATTGTTATGGTTATGCAAGAGCATATTTTGTACTTGTGCGCATTTAAATGTCAGTTCAAATTAACAAAAGTGTCAGCTCGTGAGCGAAAATACATTGCGAGGCGCTGAGAAGTACAGTCAAAAAATCTGACAGCTATGGAGATGTGCAGGATAAATGTCATAACGCGTTTGGCGGTTTTCATGTGGAAAATTAAATGAATAATTGATGGCAAATGTCGCACGATTGAGAATTTAAATCACTTGCAAATGTGGCTGAAGTGTAGAGATAAAAATTTAGTTTAAGAGTATTAAGATAATACAACAAAATTAACCTGTGGAAAAGGTAGGTTTATTACAGGAGCTTATACTTATTTATAGGAGAGAGCAAAAAAGTTCTGTTCTCGAGAGAAAGCTATCTGACAGCTGGGCTGCCCACTTGTTCCAATCGCCTTTCGTTTAACGTTGCCACCTAGTCTAACATCGCTAACGATAGGAAGGGTTGCTCCTTCTTTCAAGCAGCTTTTAAAATGACTGTTTTGATTGTAGACAATGAATTTCTCGGTGGTTATGTGTAGTAAAAAGTCATCATAAATGACATAGTAAAATGCTGTAAAAAGTGAATTGCTACAACTGTGTCTCGAATAAACATCCTCGCTAATATTTTCACAATTGTCCATTAATTTTTTATTATTCATAAATGCTTCCAAGACAAAATAAGCCAAGAATATTTATGGGGTCACATACGAGTCCTAAACCCATTTCGCATTATATACACACATAATTCGTTAGACCATCCAGCTGTCCTCCAATCTCAATTGAGCTAATTCCGCTGTCAGTGTCACAAAATAAATGACATGAAGCACAGACTAAGTCAAATTAAGTATCATGTCATGTGTGTGTATGTTTTCCGGAGACCCCAAGGAGACCTTATCCAAGTGGACTAAACATTTCACTTCCATTTGCCCCGTCAGCCACAAAAGAAAGCTTGACCAACCACTCAATTAGACAAGGGGACGGAAAACAGAATTAAATTAACTGGTGGCTACCCCAAAAGAGTCATAACAGAAGCGAAGGTCCCCGCAAAACCCTTAAATATAGTATATGTAGTACCTCCCACCATATATATATGGTATAGTGAGATGGTAGAGCTCTGCGTGTGTAGTCCAATGCAAACATGCAAATGTAAACATTGAGTGAAAAGGAGACGCTCGGTCTCGAGTGTCATTTTGTGGCATTTCGGTGCTTGTAGCAGCCGAGGAAATGGAAGAACAACAAGCTCATCAATAGACAACGCTAACAACTCCCACAGCAAGTCGCTGGTCGGCTATAAAGCGACCAGTCTTAACGATGATCTGGAGAGTAAAAACCAGGCAAACGAGATATATACACAGAGAGAAAAATGAAAATTAACTGGATAATATGATAGGCATTGAAATTATATTCCTAATAGGTTTGTCAAGCAAACGTGAATATTATAACATTTATCTAGAATATTCTAGATCAGTTAAATTGCTTAAAATCCTATCACAAAAATGATCAAATGTACTTCTAACGACTGTTGAGATTTCAAAACATTTTCTATTATGGCCAAAAGTATGCTAGAGAATTTTATATTTTACAAAAACCCCGTACATTTACCTTTAAAAGAACGTAACTCAATTAAATACCTAGAAAAAGCATCTCAATATCCTTTGAGATTTCAAAACTGTTTTTAATATGCCTAAAAGTATGCAATGGTACTTTTTATTTGCGAAAAATCTTCCCTATCACATTTAAAAGCAACAAACATAGTTATATTTATCTTTATAAGATCTCAAAGCTAATAAATATCTAGGAAAAAATGTTTCTAAGCCAGGGAATTACATTTTAAACTTTTCCCGCTCTATACTCATTTCTCACCGAGCTCCTAACAAATTACTACCAGCTGAAATAATCCATTGCCTCCTTGTATAGTTGATTAGCCAACAAGGGTGCGATTTTTCAAGGGCCCAGCAAATATGAGCCCTGAAATAGCAAATGCCTAAAATTTTTGCAGCTGTTGAGTGGAAGCTCTAAGCCGGCTGGAATTTGTATTTATGTGTGTGTGTATTTCTTTTTTTTCGCTTTGCGGGTAAAAGTCAACAGTGGGAAAAGCAGCTGAGCTGAAAAGCAGCTTACCGAATTGTTTGTCACTCAGAAATGTTTGCTAAGTGACAACAGAGTTGTTTATGGGAGAAGGAGGAAGCATTCCAAAAATGGCAATTTGAAAATAATCATGGTTAGAATCGAGGAGAAGCTGCCAAATGGCTGCCAGGGTTTTCAAATATACATTTTCCGAGGCATACGTTATTGCATATGTTAGATATCTAAAGTGGCACATGTCGAATGGCGGAACATGCTTATTTGAAATTTATTCGAATGCAGCCTGCTTCCTTCCATCTTTTCCCTCTCTATCTTTTATGCAGTTTGCCAAATTGATTTTATGCTCGAAACTCACTGAGCAAATTTGCATTTCAATGTTGTCGCAATTAAATATTAAAATCAATTAAAGCCCCCGAGCAGCTCCGGCAGCCAGCTCTGCTCTGGTTTTGGTTGGTGCTCGAGTTTTGCCAGGTAACCGAAACCCGTCTGTCTGTGTTTACCCAACGAGAATTTTTCGGGGGCCCTAGAGGCATTTCTTGTATGTGTAATGAGAAAGTGCAGCCCTCGGCAATGGTTTAATTATAAATGCGAAAAGCAAAACAGCAATAAAAGCAAGCAGATGATGACACACACGGATAAGAGATTAAAACCGACTCAAGCTTGAGATAAAGATAATTGAGATGAAGATTAATTTTAATGGGGATTTTCGATTTATTGGGCATGAAATTGTGAGAGTTCTCGGATTTATGCGCAAGCGGGGGAAATATATTGACGTTAATTGGTTCAACATCAAAACAAATATAGACACTCGACAAATATCCTTTAAGCTTTTCTTTGGTTAGTTCCTAGAAAATGTAGATTATTTATTTTTAGATTTATTTTCATTTTTCCTATGAAAAGCCAAGATTTATTTCAATTAATTACAAGGAAAACAACTTTCAACAAAGAAATTTATATGACTTTGGAAATGATAAATGGTTCTGCGAATCAACAACAAAATAAATGCTTATTTCAAAGGCTTCACAGACGTTTTTAACCCGAGTTCCTAGCAGAATTCCTTCCAATTAAAGAGAATTCCTCTTGCTCCAATCAGAGTCATAAATCAAGGACCTTGGCTAGCTCTTCAGTATGATTTCCTTTCTCCAACCACATATTTCATATTAACAAGGAATGCTGCACCCCAATAGTTTGTGTTGTAAAAGCCAAAACGTGGCCAGAAATAACAACAAAAGGAATACTCCGAATTGCGATGACGTGGAGAGCTGGCAAGCAAGCTGGCAAGGAAGAGCTGGCGATTCCTGCCGCTCTTTGTAGTTCAACTCCAGGGTTTTATATATATTTATATACGAGTATATGTATGCAAAAAGCGAGAATAGTGAGCGGCGGATTTTGTAGCCCAAACAATTCCCGAAGCGGAAGGGCAAATAACAACAACGAGAAGTATGCGCAAAAAGGACTCGCGACCATTTGGCCTGAAGCTCTGCTGTCGGTCTACGTCCTCGTCCTTCGGCCCACTCCTTGTCGCTCTCTGCTCGCAATTTAAAAGCGGATAATAAAAACGGATTTACAGTTATGAGCACAAACATGCCGTAAAGCAAATAAATGCGAGAAGAAATCCAAGCGAAGGTGGTAAATTCTCGTATTTACAGGACCTTGGCCCATGGCCCTTGGACTTTCCATCCGTCCGTCCGGTCCCGGTCTCGGTCTTCCCCATCGTCCTTTTCGTCCTGGACAAACACGACCAATCCAATTAAAGCGAAAGCAATTTCACGAAAAACCATTCCAGCCTTGAGGTCTTGCTTCTTAAAAGCGAAAGATACATTTGATAGCGCCTAAGTAGAGCGCTCGGTTTAATTAGATACTCGAACTCGTTCTCGAAAAGCTCTCGGGAACCGATTAACAAAGGCCAAAGGCACTGAAAAGCGTTTTGTCTCGCATTGTCTTGCTTGAAGGGCTCGTGGACAGTTGCATTGTCAGCGCTGGTGCGGCGACGTGCCACAAAGGGTTCCCGCCATGGGGACTGTAGGCGGAGGCGGAGGTCCTCCCAGAGTGACACACTTAATGCACTCAAGGATTCGAGGATGGGGCATTTGCCACCATTCAATTGGATGGCAGATGAGACCTGGAGTGGCCCCGATCGTTTGGGTATTCCTGGTAATGGTATTGCTTGTCAACATTTTATAGTTTTTAAGTTCTCAGAAAATGTGTACTACAAGATATTGAACAATAAAGAAATAAGATAATATTATTTAGTATTTATGTAATTTAGTATTAAGATAGGCAGTCTATAGTGTTGTAAGGTTTTTTATGTGAATGAACGCACGGGCACACTAATAAAACGGACGCCAAAGAATAATAAAAGAAAAATTATATACAAATATACAATAAATGACACAATAAAAATTATATAAAAATTCGTTTACAAAAACAGTTATCCTATTCCTTATTAATTTACTAAAAATAATTATTTTCCTAACAGTTTTTCCTATAGCTTCACTCAAAATATAAAAGGACTACATATATTAGCCGCAGCCACACTTATAAGTAGGAATCAGAAATGGGAGGCTTTTGATCAAGATGAGACTGGTTCTGACATAAGAAAAATATTATTAATATAAGTTATTACCAGAGGTTATTCCTTTAATTAATTACTAAGTCACTTAATAGTTTCAAAGATATTCACCTAGTCGTTACCATTTCCCATTCCTTTTTTCCCTTTCTGCTTGTGATTTTTTATTTGAGTTTGCCGCCTTATCGAGAACGGGGGCGTTGCGACATTATCGGCGCTTGCATCTACGTCATTGCACATTAAAATTGCAAAAAATACGACACAGTCGAGTGGCTCTTTGGCGTGGAGGTCCTTCAGGCGGCGCACCATCGGCAGTGACAGGACTCGTGCCCTTGCCAATACCAATAACCAAATACACACATACGATTCCAGCAGCACGTAAGACTTTCAATCAGGGTGCATTGGAACGGAAATTCTGCGCTGCAGCGCAGAAAAGGAAGGAAATATATGCTCGACTGGCTGTCTGACAGAAGGAGGAGGATACTCAGACCCGGACCCGGATCCATATCCGTGTATCGAGAAACTGACGGACTGTTCCTGGCTGTCCCAACTAACTGTATCAAATGGCACAGCCCAGGCCATGTCCCGAGGCCAGCTTATGCGGCGTCATCTGATCTTAGTTTCCTCTGGCAATAAGAGGGTGAAATTGGGTGGGTTGACTTCGAGGGGGCGTGCTGACTTCTTGGTTGGCCATAACAAGGTTGCTGCCACTCGGTTGCTGTGGCAGCAACTCAGAGACCGAGGCAACGGCAACTTTGCCACTGACTTTGCATACTTTGAACTTTGCCAATACATTATATATAGTAGTTGCTGTTTGTTGACTGGCTGCAGTCAATGTTGTTAGGGAAAAAAGTCAAAAGTCCTGACAGAATGTCTTGCAAGAAATATGGAAAGTGCATGCCAAGATGAAGGACTTTCTCAAGATAATCTGGCCAGGAAAGGGATTTATCAAAGCTGAGAAATATTTTACACAGAATTGGTTCAAAGTGGACCAAAGGCGTTAATATAATGGCTGTAAATGGGTACTTGGGGTTATTTGTAAAGAGCCTGGTATCTTGAATCAAATGAAAACATTTGCTTGACTTTGCTTGCATTGAATATATTTTTGTTAAAGGATTTATGTCGGGATAATATTATATAATATGAACAGCATTGACAGAATGGCTTGGGAAAAGTATAAAATTACAGGAACGACGCAGGGACTTCTGGCAGCTTATCGAGCTACCAAAAAAGTATAAGAAATTACTTTAAAGCCGCCTAAAATAGCCGAATAATAATTGATGGAAATGACTTACCTCAGGATAAATAAAACAAGAGGATAAAGGTTAGTGTCCGCCTGTCACATCTCACATTTTAAAATCCCTTGTGCAACCGCACACACGCAGTCCTCCTTAATATCCCGATACCGAGATACAGATGCGGATACATTTCAAACTTTGAGATACCTTTCCCCCTACGCACACTTCAGCGCTTTCAATTTCCTGGCCCGAAGTGAATTAATGGAGCAGCGCCGACGAGCTCGAAAAAGGGGGGGTTCCCGGGAAAAGTCCCGGAATACAAATTCCATTTAATGACCGAAAATCCCTAACTGAAATAAATTTGATTTTATTGACTGCGAATCAGGAGGCATGAGAGCAGGCCCGTTCCGAATTTGAATTTTAGCCAGACAATGGAGTTCCTGGCCGTGGAGCGGGCCTGATTTAGGAAATTACATTTTCAGGCCTCTTTGTTGGGGGTCCCGAGAAACCGAAACAAATGAATTATGATGTGGCCGAGCAAACAGAGTGATTTCCTTTTGTGAACCTACGCTTCCCAGCCCCGAGACCCGAACACGTGCGTGCGCCTTGTCAACGGGGCGTATAAATCTTTTCGTCCACTCAATCCCATGGCTCCCTCCTTGCCACATTTTTGGAGCCAGACCCATTGCTATTAAATATTTAGGCAATTTGTAGATCTATAACGATTTGCCCCTAATGTGGGTTATATTTATGAGCACGGCCTGAATTATTCACCTTGTTCGGATCGGACACGGACACGGACACTGGGACTCTCCTGCAGGCGCCTGCCATTCGGCATTGGGTAATTTATTAGCCACGTCTTTCAATATTTAATTGAATACGGTGTCGCAGCGTTAGACAAATGGCCAACACTGACCGGCCTGTCCTGGCCTGGCCCGGCACAGCTGGCGATGCGTGCCGTGAAAAGTGCGCCACTAAATTGCAGGCTACCGAGTCCTGTCGTGGGTTTATTAATAGAAGGACCATTTGGGCAACGGACCAGCCTAAGTGATGAATTTTCGGAATTTGAGCTGGCCGGATTAAAATAGATATGAACTTTACGAAGGACTTGGTGTGTTTGTGTGGGCAGTTGACAGATGTTGGGCAATGGAAGTCTCCATTCGAATATATATATAAAATTCACATTATTTAAGCTTTTGTAAAGTGTTCTGTGATCGCAAATTATGTGCTTGAAATCCAAGTTCTAGTTAGAACTTGAAACAACTTTCTAAACTCTTATTAAACCCTGATTTCCCAATAACAAACTTAATTTTCTTCATAATCATAGTTTCCCCACAGTTCATTTATTCTTAAAATTACCAAACCAAAACCCGAACTATACCCCTTATCGCAAATCTGTTGGTTAACTCTAATTAAACACTTCATCATCATCTAACCGGGCAAACTATGCTCCAACTCTCGAGTGGTAAGTCAAATTTATGCGATGCAAAGCCCCGGGGGCTTGGCTTTCGAGCCCAACTAACCATTAAAGATGCAAAGTCAACACAACCGGAGCTCGAGACCGAAAAGTTTGCGTTTTGGGTGGAATACGCGGCGTATGAGCAACGCAACGCAACGCAAGGCAAGGCAAGTCGGCAGGGCGACAATTTAACGCGCTGATTGACGAGCAAACACGAAGGGCTGAAAGCGGTCGAGTTGGCCAGGAAAATAACTGTTTGCCAATGGCATTAATTATGTGGCCACCACTACTGTTGGGAAGCGGTGGGCGGATGGCAAAACATGTCACGAGAGTTGAACTAGTTTTGCATTATAATTTGACGAGCCGTGAGTTGCTGCCTGGCCTGGCCTGGCCTGGCTATTGATTTGAAAATAACAGAGTGAGTGTGTGGCCACAGAATAAAACCAGACATGAAGTGACAAAGGTGCGCCGCAAAATGCCACAGTATATCTGAAATTGAATTACGGCCCAGCTGAATGCGCAGCACAAAAGTCAAAGTCAGTGTCAACAGAGGAGGAAACACGTTTCCAATTTGTTCGGAGTCCTCATACGGAGGAGTATCTGCATGAAGGGCGCCTTGCTACGTCACTTGACATCTGTATAAACAGGCGAGAGGGGGCGGAATATGAAATACACCGTATATACCACACAGATAATATGAAATGCTGCTCTGCCAGGACATTCATGTCGCCCATTTTCCTCTCTCTCTCTGTGTTTTGTTGTTATGCGCCTGAATGATTTCTTTTGTGAAATTGATAACTCTCCGCATGTGTGTGTGTGTGTGAGACCGAGTGGATGTCCTGTATGCGAGATTGTTTAAAATGCCTCAGATCCCTGCCAGCTTTTGTTGCCTCAAGGCCCGAGGATTATAACAAATTAAAGTTGCCAAACAAAACTCTGAACGGGGCGGGTAAGGGGATGCGAGGGATTTTATAGGAATATACATTTTTCGGTATTGTCATTGCGAAAATATTGAGCAGTCATGTGGCAAGATAAAACATTGTTTGAAAAGTACACACTTCAGCATATATTCAGACAATGATGATAGCACGTGATGCTGGTCACAAGCTTGAAGGAAACTCATTAATTTCGATAATAAAAAGTGTTCCTGTCAATTAACCCAGAAGATGATGCGAGTTCCGGGTCAGGCTCAGCATAAAATGGTAACGATATTAATGGTCTTGCGGGGATAATAAAATAAACAAAGAGGATCTTTGTATAAACTTATCTTTATTAATGTTACATAAATGCAGTCTTGACATTTCTTTATTTTAATTATTGTTTCCTTGTTTTTACTTTCTCCTAAGATCAACACAATCTGCGTAAAGTTAAAATATATCTGTAAGCACGTTTATTTTCGTTACAGACTCTCCTCCCTTAATCCTTCTTTATTTCCCTGCAATTATTTATATTTAACCATTAAAGATAATCCCAATAAATCAAAGAACTCCCAAAAAACTGTTATCTCTTCTTCGGAAACCAACTTTAATAACCTCTTGATGTATTACCAATAAAGGGAAATATTTCTCATGTTCCATGTTATTTTCGGGCTCGTGTGTTGCCATCCATCACATTTGTTTAATTTCATTTGGACCCCTCCGAATGAGATTTACACAAAAAAGAAAACATTGTCGTGTCTGCATTTGCATACCGCCTCTCGTTTCGTTTCGTTTATTTATTTTTTCAAATTATGCGCTAAGCGGGACTTGCCAATGATTGATTGGCCAAAGAGGCGGCACGACATTAGCCATATATCCTTGACAAGGCCCGAAGCTCACGTAAAGCAAGTCATAAAAATATTTCACCGAATAATAAAAAGTGAAACGGAGCACTGAAAAAATAAAGAGACCTGCGAACAGAGCCTTAGCCGAAATAACAAAACGTTGTAGGTCATGTGTCATCCGCAGAGTCCCGAGTTCCGTTTTTGTTTTCTTTTGCGACGGCGGCTCGTGTTGCATGTGGCATGTTTGTTTGCACTCCGCCGGGAAACGAGGAGTTTTTTTTTGTAGCCTCTTTGGTACATATAGTACGGCACATAGCTCCGGGTGTGACGAACTTTAATACAGAACAATTTCTGCTCCCTGGCAGTGGCTGCGGCTGCTGCCACGGCCACGGGGCCTGAAATTGAATATTTAATTCTTGCTTTTGTCGCGCTTTGAAACAAATTCTCTTTCGGCACAAAGTATACAAGGCATTAATGAAATTCCTCCGCCAAAAGTTTGGACAGCTGATGCACAAGAGCGCGCAGATGAGCCCCGGATATGATGGCTTCGGGGGCAAGTATTTCGAATAACTTTGGCTTAGTTTGACAACGAAATGTAAAAAAGGAAGTAGCGCTTTGGAATTTTTATCTTGTGTCACACAAAATGATATTAAAAATGTGGCGGAATTTATGTTGGCTGCTTGTCAGCTTTTTGAAACATTATATGGTATTTAGTAAGTATTTTAAGGAATTAATTAGATTAGTGAATATGAAATTCTAATCAAAATTAGCACCACATTGTTACAGACATTTTTATTTACCTTACTAATTTCTGTAATATTTGCTAAAAGTCTTTATGGCCTTAAAACACAGGGTACAAGTTTTCATTAATTAGAGTTTTCATTAGAGGCTTGACATAGGATTTTA
>JAEIIF010007746.1:0-40604 GCA_018874455.1 Drosophila trapezifrons
CGCTTGAGTATCTGAAAACCCATGGGCCAGGCCAGATACACAGACTTCAGGACACTCCCCTTCATGGGTATCCGCGTCCGCTTGTCACCGGATCACGACGCGCCCTGATCACCTATTTTTATAGACATGACTTGCAGGTATTTGAACAGCAGTTCGAGAACACACATTACCTGCGGCGACCGGGCCTGCCCGCAGACCGGCGTTTACAGATGACGCTCAGGGATTATCTGCCGAAGCCTGCTGTGTCCGCGCTCCGTCGTCTCCGGTCGCGTCTTGTCTACCTCAGGCAGAAATAACGCAGGAGCTTTCTGCGGGGCGTATCCTGTCTGCCGCTCAGCGGTTCGTTTGCGTTTTCCGAAAGCTGACACTCCATATCTTGGAAAGGGAACATCTACTCATATTGAGTGGGTTCCCTCATTGTAATGCTCCTAGCTTCTGATCGCTTCCACTTCCTTCCAGAACGTGCGTCAGTTCATCCACAAGACAGAGGCGTCCTTCTCGAAACTGATAAAAGGCAACGACCTTGATCAGACTTTGTTCGCCGGAGCGATGTGTTGCACGCGCCATGTGAACGGTGGCTGCCTTATCGCCTTCACATACGACATGCTGAATATCTATTTCCAACGCGCTAAGAGTGTTGCGTAAGGCATGTGTATGGGCTTGGAAATCGCCCAACGTCATTTCACGTCCATCGACATATTGCCGATAATCCGACGTCATGAAATCAAACAGCCTATCCGGAGTTGAGCCAAAATCCGTGAATGTGGCGAACATTTCCCGGATGATCTGCTCGTGGTGTGTGGAGGACATGGGACACCTTTTAATCTTGTGGATTGAGTGGAGCAGAAGATTTTAAAGGAGATGCTTTTGGCATTCTGTCGACCGTAGGCCATAATTCGACTCATGCACGCCAAATCGTTTTCCTTTTTATCAGAAGATCCTGCTCCGTCATGTGGCGTTCACTGGCTATCTGGAAGTCCCATAAAACAGACGAGCCGCCGGACCACTGACCTGCATGTTCACGAAAAGGGGCAGATATTCGTTGTGGAAAGCGGTGTTATGGCCGTGATGATTCAAAATTCCTACTGGCTGCCTCCCGGCTTTGTTCATGAGGCGCGCTCCCACGGTGCTATTGCAGGCTGGAGTCTGTATATTAGTGCTGAGAGGTCTTCTTCAGTTGCACACAGGCCTTTTCTGGCGGACTGCACGCGATTACTGATGGCTCAGGTTGAACGTCTGTTGCACAATGCCAAAAAGGCAGCATGGCAGGACAGCTTTACAAGGCTGGCCGAAAGCTTCTGGGATGAATTCCTGTCCATTCCGCGTCATTCTGTTTCACTGCCTTTTCCCGAAGATGCCCGGCTAAAGCGGGTCGCAGAAGCCCTGAGCGCCACTCCCTCTGATCCACGAGGACAGCAGGAGTGGGCGGATATGGCAGGAATGTCTTTGCGGTCGTTCATTCGGCATTTTACCGCCGATACGGGAATGCAGTTTTCAGTCTGGCGACAGCGTCTGCGTATTCTTAATGCGCAGGAAAGGCTGGCGCGACGCGAGCGTGTGACCGATGTCGCCGCTGCAGTCGGTTACGAAAGTCTGGGTGCGTTTGCTGCGGCTTTTAGAAAAGGCACTGGATACAGCCCCAGCGCCTATGCACAACGCTGCCGCAGTGGAGCAACGGCTTCAATGTGAACACGAAGCTGGCAGGCTTTCTCATGGTTTATTCTGATAGCCGACATGCCGCTCTCCCCCCAAACCGGCCCCTAGCGCAACGCCCCAACAAACCCTTCTACCCGCTTACACGCCTCTTTCAGTGAAGCATCCGCCGTCGCACAGGACAACCGCAGATACGGCGCCAGCCCGAAAGCGCTCCCCGGCACAGTGGCGACATGGGATTCTTCCAGTAACGCCATGGCGAAATCGGTATCGGTGTCCAGCCTGCGTCCTCCGGCAGTAACGCGGCCGAGGCACCCGGCGATACCCGGATAGACATAGAAAGCGCCCGCAGGATTGGCGCAGGTCAGACCGGGAATGTCCCGCAGGGCGGCGACCATCAGGTTCCGCCGACGTTCATAGGTAGTGACCATATCCCGGATCAGGTCCGGCGCACTGTCCAGCGCCGCCGCCGCGGCCGCCTGCGCGACCGTGCAGACGCCTGATGTTGCGTTGCTCTGGACGCTGCGCATCGCGGCGATCAGACGCTTGGGGCCACCAGCATAACCCACGCGCCAGCCGGTCATGGCGTAAGCCTTGGCGACGCCATTCATGGTGACGATGCGGTCTTTCAGGTCAGGCGCAATCGCGGCGAAAGAAGTGAAACGATTATTGTCGAAGACGAGATGCTCATAGATCTCGTCAGACAGAATCCAGACATCTGGATAAGCGCGCAGGACTTCGGCAATCCCGCGCAGGTCGTCTTCCGAGCACAGCCCACCCGTTGGGTTGTTCGGAAAATTCAGCACCAGCCATTTGGTGCGCGGCGTCATGACAGCAGCGAGACGCTCAGGCTTCAGACTGAATCCATCCGCTTCGTCACAGACCGGATGAACCGGTACGCCACCGAACATTCTGGCGATCAGGGGATAGCTCACCCAGTAAGGAGCAGGAACCACGACCTCGTCACCGGGATTGATCGTCGCCATGAAGGCGTTGAAGATCACCTGCTTGCCGCCGTTCGAGACCATCAGTTCATCGGCGGCGAAGTCCAGTCCGTTTTCACGGCTGAACTTGCGGGCGACAGCCGCTTTCAGTTCCGGCGTGCCGTCCACGGGCGGATATTTCGTCTTGCCCGCCAGCGCGGCCTGATGTGCTGCTTCAATCGCAACGGCAGGCGTCGGAAAATCGGGCTCGCCGAGCGCCAGCGAAATAACCCCGTGCCCTTCGGCTCTCAGTTCTCTGGCCCGTCGCGCCATTTCGATGGTCGCGGGAGCGGGAAGTCCTTCAAGACGATGGGCAAGCGTCGGCCCCGAGGCAGTAGCAGTCATGGCGAGCCTGTCTCCTTTCAGCTCAGGCTGGCGCAGAAGCGCTGGATGCGGGTGCAGGCTTCACGCAGGCTTTCCGTGTCCGTGGCATACGAGACGCGGAAATGACCTGCGAACATAAATGCGGAGCCGTGCACGGCTGCGACACCTTCCTCATCCAGCAGGGCTGTCACAAAAGCTTCGTCCGTGTCGATGATCGCGCCTTTCGGTGTGCGCTTGCCGAGACAGCCGCTCATCGACGGGAAGACGTAAAACGCGCCTTCTGGACGACCGCATGTGATGCCGGAAGCCTGATTGAGCATGGACACGACCAGATCGCGGCGCTCGCGATAGGTCTCGCACATTGTGTTGATGAAGTCCTGCGGGCCACTGACGGCTGCGAGCGCTGCAGCCTGTGCGATGGAGCAGGGGTTGGAGGTGGACTGGCCCTGAAGCTTGTTCATCGCCTTGGTCAGTTCCAGCGGTGCGCCAGAGAAACCGATGCGCCAGCCTGTCATGGCATAGGCTTTGGACACCCCGTTCATGGTGACGGTGCGGTCGCGCAGGCGGGGTTCCACCTGCACGATTGTCGCAGGTTTGAAGCCATCATAGACCAGCTTGTCATAGATATCGTCAGTGAAGATCCAGACATGCGGGTGTTTCAGAAGCACGTCGCACAGAGGGCGGAGGTCTTCAGCCGAGTAGGTCGCACCTGTCGGGTTACAGGGCGAGTTCAGGAAGAACCATTTGGTTTTTGGCGTGATGGCCGCTTCGAGATCTTCAGCCGTCAGCTTGAAACCGTTTTTGGCATGGCAGGGAACGATCACCGGGATGCCATCGGCCAGCGCCACGATGTCGGGATAGGACACCCAGCATGGTGCGGGAATGATCGCCTCGTCACCCTTGTTGATGGTGGCGACCATGGCGTTGTAGATCACCTGCTTGCCGCCGGTGGAAACGATGATTTCCTCGGGCTTGTAATCCAGCCCGGAATCCAGTCGGAAACGCTCGGCGACGGCGGCGCGCAGGGCGGGAGTGCCAGCGACATCCGTATATTTTGTCTGTCCCGTCTCGATGGCTTTGATCGCCGCCGCCTTGATGCTGGCGGGGGTATCAAAATCCGGCTCGCCTGCGGAGAGGCTGATAATGTCCCGACCTTCCGCCTTGAGCGCGCGCGCTTTTGCCGAAATGGCAATGGTCTGGCTCGGGCTGATCTTGTTCAGGCGGTCGGCAATGAAGGACATAGGTTTCGATCCTGGGAAATGAAGTCCGGGGTTCTTTCGGCTCCGGTGGTCGGCCCCACGCCGACGGCGCGGCACGATAGAGGTTTTTTCCGGAATGCGGAACCGGTTCCTGTGAGGGGCACGGTGCTGCGTCCAACAGGAAACACTTCGTCAGGATTCAACAGACACCAGAAAACCGGCGCTGCATGGCAACGCCGGTCTCCGGTTCCTGTAAAAAACACAGTCAGATCACGGAATCATGACCCGCTGCAGCGATGCAGGAAGATCAGACCGTTGCCGGACGATGATCCCACGCATTGCCTACCGGCCACGCAGCCTGCGCATAGACCTGACCATAACCGTGAACTTCCGAGATGAAGGTGCGGTCACCGTCGAGTTCGAGTTTCACGGTTGGTGAAAGGGTCGCACCAATCCGGAAAGTCGAGGGGTTGTTGGGGTCTTCTCCCGGAGCCGGGAGTGTGTCGATGAACGCCTGCACGTAACCATCCGGGTCCACGAAGTGGGAGTAGGTTTCGTAAGGTGCGCTCGACGGATTACCCAGAACCAGACCGGAGGAGTTCAGCGGCTTGTAGGGACCGAAGAGACCGTCTTCGGAGACAAAGCCGTAAACGCCGTCCGGGCCGGACAGACCACCGCTGTAAGTGCTGTGATGACTGATCGTGAACAGATAGGTCAGGTTGTCACGGAACACGATATGCGGGCGTTCCATCTGATCGTTCACACCCAGAGCCGTGACCAGCGGGTCAAGCTGTGTCCAGCGTGTGGCGGAAAAATCACCGCTCTTGTAAGCGCCGTCATCCAGCACCGCGATGCCGATGGAGGCAGCGCCATACTGTGCGCCGGCATCGACAGCAAAACCGGGAGGCAGAACCCCCTGTTCTTCACTGCCGATTGTAAATTCACCGCGCATACCGGCGACATTGCTCTCATAGAGGCAATAGACGCGGCCATCTGCCGGATTTACGAACGGATGCGGGTCGCGGAAGTCAAAATATTCGTCCTGCTGGGAATTGGCGTTGTGAATGCCGTCAGCCGAGAACATTTCCGTCGTGGTCTTGAAGCCTCCGAACCAGACGCCGTTTGCATCAGCGAAGATCTGTCCCGTGGAAACAGACGGAACGGACTGGTTGATCGGGGAATCCGCTTCTGATGTATAGAACATGTCGACGACATTGCCCGTGCCTTCGCGCATGACCAGTCCACCGGACCATTCATGCGGACGGAGATCGGCGGAGGTGTTCAGGAGACGACCGCCCCACTGCCAGTCAGCGCCATTGCCCGTACGGGAATACCAGTAACCGATATAGGCGCGGTCGTTGCGGGAATGCCATTCGTCATAAATGTCATCATTGTTCAGGTCGATCTTGTCGACCGCGAGCGACCAGATAACGTGCCACCCCTTAAATGTGACGGTCTGGCCGTGAATGTTGCGAAGTGCGCCCGTGTCCCAGATCATCACCGACTCATCCATTGTCGGGAAGTTCTGGTCAATCACGGGCATGGTGGTAGTCGGGTCGTCCGCGTGTACCTTGAGGGCGTCTGCAATGGTCCAGCGTGACGTGTAAGAAGTCATTTAGCTCTTAAATCTCCGTATTAAATCATGTCGGGTTACGACACGGCGGAGAATGACTGTCCTTACGCGCAATTTCAGTGTTTCTGTGTAACTGGTCCTGAGTCCTCAGAGCGTAACGCCTGCTGCCTTGCGCACTTGCTCAGGATTCATGCCACCCTCACGCATGGCCCTGATGGACAGAGCGCCATCGCGTTTGGACAGTTTTTTACCTGTCGAATCCACGAGAAGCGGGTGAAAGGCGTAAACGGGTTCCGGCCATTTCATCAGTTCCTGCAACAGGCGATGAATGGTCGTGACATCCCGAAGTTCTTCCCCTCGGGTTACCAGTGTGACGCCCTGAGCGGCGTCATCATGTGTGACGCACAGATGGTAGGAGGCCGGAATATCTTTCCGCGCCAGCACCACATCTCCAAACAGGCCGGGATGACAGGTGACAGGCCCGCGATCCAGTTCATGATAGGTGAGGGACGGCGCGCCCAGCCTGTCTAACGCCTTCTGCACGTCGAGCCGCAAAGCGTAAGGCATGCCGGCCGCGATCCGTCGGGCGCGTTCGGCGTCATCCAGCAGACGGCATGTGCCGGGGTAAAGCAGACTGCCGTCCGGGGCATGATGGGGAGCGGAAAATGCCGCCGCCGCTTCCCGCGCTACATCCGCCCGTGTGCAGAAGCAGGGATAGGCCAGTCCTTTGTGCCGGAGGGTATCAAGGGTTTTCTGATAGAGCGGCATGCGTTCCGACTGGCGGAGAACCTCTTTTTCCCAGTGCAGTCCGGTCCACGCCAGATCGTCCAGTGCTTCCTGAATGAAAGTCTCGCGACAGCGCACCGTATCGATGTCTTCGATACGCAGCAGGAACTGCCCGCCGTGATCCGCATGGCGCCGGGCAAAAAAAGCAGCGGCAATATGACCGAGATGCAGGGGGCCGGTGGGGCTTGGCGCAAAGCGCGTAACCCAATGGTCCTGCTTGCAAAAAACTGGCGCTGTCATGCTCCGGCACTGAACGGAAAAAGGGTGTTCCGACCGACTGTCACGGAAACCTCATGTTTTGTCGCGCGAACTTTCCTTGCAGTCTGAAAAAAGCTGCGCTTATACTTTAATAACACTTCTCGACGACGCGTGACCCTTTGGTGTGCAGTTTCGAGTTTGCCAAAAGCGGATCATGAGCCGTCTCCGGGAAAAGGAAGCGCGCCTTGTCGGCTGGCAGTATGCACTATCCATCGCTCGTTTTGAACGCAGATTTCAGACCACTTTCCTACTTTCCGCTTTCGCTCTGGTCATGGCAGGACACGATCAAGGCTGTCTGCCTCGACCGCGTATCGGTCCTGAGCGAATATGATGAGGAAGTACATTCTCCAAGCTGTAGCATGCGGCTTCCGAGCGTCATCGCGCTGAAGGAATATGTTCCGACAGCGCGCAGGCCGGCCTTTACCCGCTTCAATCTTTTTCTGCGGGACAATTTCTCCTGTCAGTACTGCCATGACCAGCTTCCCACCCATGACCTGACATTCGATCATGTCATCCCGCGCAGTCGCGGCGGACGAACAACGTGGGAAAATATCGTGACCGCGTGCAGCTCCTGCAATCTGCTCAAAGGATCGCGGATGCCGCATGAAATCCGCATGTTTCCCCGTAGGCAACCCGCACAGCCGTCTTCATGGGAATTACAGGATAACGGACGCGCTTTCCCGCCAAACTATCTGCACGATAGCTGGCGTGACTATCTCTATTGGGATGTCGAACTGGAAAGCTGAGGCTGCTTACTTCTTGTAGCTGTAGTTATATTCTTCCGCCAACGCCTGCAGATCTGGCGCATTGTGTAGTTCAAGCGGAATGGGTTTCGCGGTCGCCTCACCAAACATGAAGCCATGATTGGTCATGCGTTGGCAGGTGTTCGCAGCCAGTGGGAATGACAGATGGACGGCGCTGCCCATCTGCTTGCGAAGGCATGACACGTCCGTGTCGTTCCACATCCGCCCGGTCTCGGCGGCACAGCCCGAAAGACAGAGAATTACGCCTGGAACAAGCCACTTTCTGACGTTTCTGCGCAGGCTGGAACTGGTTGAAGACGCCACAGTCATTCCTCGTTCGTCTCGAATTCTGGTCAGGCAGATCGGGCTTGCCTTCATGCCATCCTCTCACGGCTTCTGCCATGACTGCCAGCATGGGGGAAGACGGATGACGGCATTCCCCCCGCGTGCTGTCCGCATGACGCCCGCGTGATATCGCAGCGTGATACGCCCGGAAATCAGCCGATCACTTCGAACCCTGCTGCTTCGATGGAAGGCGCGAAATTGCGTGGCCCCGTTTCCTTGGGATCATAGTCAATCTTCACAGTGCCTTTTTCCAGAGACGGCACGGCTGATTTCACACCGGGAATACCTTCCAGCGCATGTTTGACGGATGACACACATCCCTCGCAGGTCATGCCTTCCACCATGAGTGTTGTGGATTCCATGGTCGTTCTCCCTGAAAATTGGTGTCCGATCTTCCGATCAGCTTTCCCCAAGCATCCACAGACAGAGGGGGCTTGTCTACTCCTGAGCGTGACCCATCATTCCGGGTGGTCCGCATTCGGGGTGGGGAGTGGCTTCCAGCGGTTCAGAAGCAGTGCGCTGGTTACGACAGAAACGGAACTCATCGCCATGGCGGCTCCCGAAAGCATGGGAGGCAGGATACCGAAGGCGGCGAGAGGAACGCCCAGCGCATTGTAGATACAGGCGAAAAAGAGATTCTGACGTATCTTGCGCGACGTCGCCCGCGAGAGGCTGACGGCATCCACCAGCGCCAGAAGACGGGAGCGCATCAGTACGACATCCGCCGTTTCCAGCGCGACATCAGTGCCGCCGCCCATCGCGATGCCCACATCGGCGCTGGCAAGGGCAGGGGCGTCGTTGATCCCATCGCCGACCATGCCGATCAGTGTGCCGGAGGCGGCGTCCGCGCGGGCCTGTTTGACGGCGTCCGCCTTGTCGCCGGGGAGAACTTCGGCCCGTATGTCAGAAATTCCCACGGCCTCCGCGACCCGGCGTGCGGCTGCCTGTGTGTCACCGGTCACCATGATCGGAAGAATGCCGTAGCGTTTCAGCAGACCAATAGCCTGAGCCGCGTCGGGCCGGATGGTATCGGCAACAGCAATCCAGCCCAGAAGCTGGCCATCTCTTTCGACGCCGATCAGCGTTTGTCCTGACAACATCGCTTCCTCGGCTGCACCGGACGGTGTTTTCTCAAGGAAACGTGCCGAGCCCAGCCGGACGACAACACCTTCATGAAGACCTTCCAGACCATGTCCGGCGACGGCCCTGTTTCCCTCAATCACCTCAGGCGTGATCTGCCATGCAGTCGCGGCCTCCCGCACCGCTCTTGCCAACGGATGTGAGGAATCGCCTTCCAGCCCTACCGCCAGGGCGAGCAGCGAAATCTCTGTCGCGTCACCTTGCGGAAAGACGCCTGCAACCTGCGGTCGTCCTTCCGTCAGGGTGCCGGTCTTGTCCATCAGCAGGACGCCGATCCGTCCCGTCTGTTCCAGCGCTTCGGCGGAACGGAACAGCAGACCCGCCGCCGCCCCACGACCGGCTCCCACCATGATCGCCGTCGGTGTGGCGAGACCCAGCGCACACGGACAGGCCACCACCAGCACGGCCACGGTGTTGATCAGGCTGCGGTCGAACGATCCGGTGACGAGCCAGCCGCCTGCCAGCGTCAGCAGGGCGATGACAAGGATAACCGGCACGAAAATTCCGGAAACCCGATCAACCAGCCGTTCTATCGGCGCTTTCGAACCCTCGGCCTCATCCACCATGCGGGTGATCCGCGCCAGCGCCGTATCCGCGCCGACCGCTGTGGCCCGGACTCGCAGCACCCCGGGGCCGTTGATCGTGCCGCCCCGCACCGGATCATCGGGGCCGCGTCCGACCGGCATGCTTTCCCCGGTCAGCATCGCTTCATCGAGGCTGGATTCACCGGTCAGGATTACACCGTCTGTCGGCACGGCTTCGCCGGGGCGAATGACGAATACATCGCCAACAGCGAGAGAAGCCGCCGGTCGATCCTGTACGCCCTGCGGCGTTTCGACATGAGCCGTGACCGGCTGGAGACGGGCGAGCCGCTCCACACCTGCCGCTGCCCGGTTGCGCGCCCCTGCTTCCATCAGTCGCCCTGCTGTCACCAGCGTCAGGACGGTCGCTCCGGACTCGAACCAGACCTGCTCGGGCAGCCCGAACACGGTGATAACGGCGCTTGCGAACCACGCGACCGTTGTGCCGAGGGCGACGAGGACATCCATGTTTGCGCCGCCGCCGCGCAGCGCCGCCCAGGCTCCCCGGTAGAATTTTGCACCGAGGCCAAACTGGACCAGCGTGGCCAGCACAAGCTGTATCCATCGCGGCAGCATGAGATGCATGCCGCCCACCATGTCCAGCAGCAGTGGCGCGGTCAGCAGGACGCCAGCAGCCAGTTCCAGTTGCAGACGGCGTTTTTCCTGTTCACGTCGCGCCTTGCGGGCCGTGTCGTCGGTCCCGGCGACTGTGGCGCTGAACCCGGCTTTTGTAACGACACCGATCAGATCATTGACCGAAGCAGCACCCGGAATGAAGTCGATCTCGGCCTTTCCTGTCGCCAGATTGACGTTGGCGGACACGCCTTCCTGACGCTCAAGAACCCTGGTGAGGCGGGCGCTGCAGGAGGCGCAGGTCATGCCCTCGATTGCGAGGGTCACATGTTCAGGAACGACGCTGAATCCGGCCCGCGCCACGGCGTCCGTCACATCTTTCAGAGCCGCGTGGTCTGGAGCGAGCGTGAGCGCTGCCCTGTGCGTTGCGAAACTGACGTGAGCGGCCACGCCCGGAAGGCGATTCAGGACCTTTTCCAGCCGAGCCGCGCAGGCCGCGCAGGTCATGCCTTCCACTGACAGGGCGAACGCTGTTGTCATCGGTTTCACTGTGTCCTGCGAAGTGTCCGGGGCATTGGTCATATGTGTGTCCTCAGACTCATTCCTTTCGGAATGCAGACTGCCTGGCGGTCGTAAACCCATTATTAAGGGGTATGGGGCTTATAAACGCTCTGCTTTCAATAAAACGGTAGTCTTATTCCGTGCGCTTTCACAGGGTCATTGTCTGGGATGCTGCATGAACAGCCAGACAGAATCTCCCTCCCGCAAATCAGATCGCAGAGAGGCTCGCCGCCTGCTGCTGTCTGGTCAGATCAAAAGAGGGATATCCGATCAGAAAGGGGTTGTGGCAGTTGAGTTTGCTCTCATCTGCGTGCCTCTTTTCGCACTGATGCTGTCCGCGCTGGTCATGAGCGTCGTCTATTTTACGCAAAGCGCGCTCGACGCCGTTTCCGATGAGATGTCACGAGAACTTCTGACGGGACAGGCTCCGGCATCGGGGAATGCGGGCGAATTCAAAAATCAGGCCTGTGCGATTCTGCCGGCATACATGAGCTGTTCCAATCTTCTGGTGAACGTGCGTTCCGTCAGCAGTTTTGCAGACGCCAGCACGACAGCGCCGCAGCTGTCGTTTGATTCCTCCGGCGCGGTGACGAATTCCATGAGTTATGATCCGGGCACCGCCGGCAGCGTCGTCGTGTTTGAACTGATGTACATGCTGCCTGTCCTGAAAAATTTCGATGGATTTGCTGCGGCAACGCTCAACAACGGATCGCGGCTGATCATTTCGACGTCCGTGATCAAGGTGGAGCCCTCTTCGTGAGGTTCCGGGTTGTATTCCTTCGGGCGCGGGAGGGCGTCGCAGCCGTTGAGTTCGCTCTCATGGCGCCCATTCTGCTGATCATGCTGATTGGTGGCACCGCTCTGGAGGAAGCCGTCGTGGTGTCGCGTAAGGTGACGGCCGCATCCCACTCCCTTGCCGACGTGACGACGCAGTATACCACTGTGGCGGAGACGGATCTGGCTCTGGTGCTGCAGGCATCCACTCTGGTGCTGGAGCCATATCCTTCCACTTCCGCCAAAATGACGGTCTCGGAAATCATGGTGGCGTCAGGCGGAGGCAGCGGGACGGTGGTCTGGAGTCAGGCCCTCAACACAGATCCGCGTGCCGTAGGCTCGAGTGTTTCGATTCCGAGCGGTTCCACCACGGCAACTTCCAGCGGTACATATCTGATTCTGGGGGAGGTCTCGTACAATTATACCCCCCGCGTCGCAAACAACATCGTGCCGGGCATTACTTTCTACCAAAGTCTTTTCATGGTGCCCCGGCGCTCCACGTCAATTCCACTGGAATCGTCGTCGTCAGATTGATGGTTTCAGGCGGAAGACGTTTTCACAAAGTCGCAGATTTCAGAATGCGGCGGGCAAACCACAGACAGACGGCACTAAAAACCAGCAGACCGGCGATACCATTCCAGGGGGCCGACAGACCTCCGCCGATCGCCAGGACACCGTCATTCCCACTCAGACCGGACACGGCGGCAAGAGCAACGCCCGTCAGGCTTTCTCCCACAATCAGTCCGGAGGCGATCATGGTGCCTTCGTCTGACTGTTCTGTCCGACGGGAAGCGGCCTTTTTCACAACCCACCCGAGACAGGCTCCGACGGCGAGCGTTGTCGAGACGGAGGGAGGCAGATAGATGCCGATCCCGACGGCCAGCGGCGGCAGGGCCAGCCTGTGGAAACGGAGCATCCGGTCCAGCGCCACCAGCGCCATGCCGATGGCGGCTCCGATCGAGAGCATGCTCCAGTCGAGATTCTGCCTGAAAATTCCAGAAGCGATCATGGTGACGATGGCGGGCTGAGGAGCCGCGAGAACATGCGTGGGGTCCATGTCCGCGCGCGGCATGGCTCCGGTAAAGCCATAAGCCTGATAAAGCAGATTTAGCACAGGAGGTACGACAAGCGCGCCAACGGCGCATCCCAGCAGGAGGACACCTTCCTGTCGCCACGGGGATGCGCCGACCAGTTGCCCCGTTTTCAGATCCTGCAAATTGTCATTGGAGATGGAAGCCGCCGCCACAATTGCTGACAGGATGACCATCGCAAAGGCGATGGCCAGATGGTGATTGTCGGCGGCAAAGACCGAAGGCAGCAGTGCGAGATGTTCCATCAGCATGAGGAGCGAGCAGACCAGCACGGTCGCCAGCAGCACAATGCCGGAGATGGGAGAGGATGATGATCCGACCAGTCCCGCCATATAGCCGCAGGTCGCGGCGGTCAGAAAACCGAACACGCCGAGAAAGGCCGTGCCGAATAATGCAGGCACGACAAAATGCGAGGTGAAGGGATAGAGAAAGAGGCTGAACAGCAGAAACAGGGCGACTGATAGCAGCGTGCCTGTCACCATGATTGTGCGGGGAGACAGATCTTTCCCGCCATCTTCGCTGATCGCAGCGCTCCCGAGAGCGCCTCTGATGCCCCGGAACACCGGAAGGGCGAGTTCTCCAAGCGTCCAGAGGGAGGCTGTGGCGATGGCTCCGGCACCGATGAATCTGACCTTGTGAACCCAGACCGATGTTGCGAAGGATGCGGCGTCGAGATGGTCCGTGTTGGGCGTGATGGAGGTCAGCCAGGGAACGGCCACGATCCACGACAGCACGTAGCCGAACAGCATCGCCAGCCCTCCCGCCGCGCCGACAAGATAACCCGCTCCAAGAAGTGCGAGGGAAAAGCCAGTGGACAGGCGGAAAACACCAGATCCCAGAGCGAAGGTGGTGGTCGCGCTGTCGGCGAGGAGACGCAGTCCTCCCGATGCAAAGGAAACTGCGCCGGATACGGCAGCGCCACTGATCAGGGCGGTCAGACCGCGATGTGATGCCTCGCCGGAAGCGCTTTCATGTCCGGCGCGCAGGATTTCAGCGGCAGCGACACCTTCAGGATAGGGGAGAGGGCTGTCGTTCACGAGAGCCCGACGCAGCGGAATGGTGAACAGAACGCCGGCCATTCCGCCGACAGCCGTCAGACCCGCCGTTTCCAGAAAAGGAAAATGGTTCCAGTGCCCGATCAGGATCAGGGCAGGGAACACGGCGAAGACGGTCGAGATGGTCCCGGCGGCGGAGGCCTGACTCTGGACCATGTTGTTCTCAAGGATGCTCCCGCCCCCCAGCAACCTCAGGACGGCCATGGAAATCACGGCGGCCGGGATAGAGGAGGCGAAGGTCAGCCCGATTTTCAGGCCCAGATAGGTGTTGGAGGCAGTGAAGACGACGGTGATCAGAGCGCCCAGAACAAGGCCACGCACAGTCAATTCGCGCGACGTATGGGAATGCGGCATCGGGCCTCCCAGCCAGACAGAAGGGAAAATCAGCGCCCAAAGGCGCTTGTGCGCACGTTGCAACGGCCATCGTGAGACTGTCTCATCATGGCGAAAAGACGAACCTGTGGGAATGACCGATGGTTCGAAGCGAACGAAAATGCTTTCTGTGAGTTATCAATGAGATCATCTGATGTGTGTGACCCGTGGTCTGCGACATCGGTGCGAGTGGGAACGGGCAGGCAGGGTTATTGATGTTTGGGATACGTAAGCAACGGGATGGTGAACTCTTTCGGTTGAAAAATGGTCTGCTTCTGAGTCTCGTCATGTGGCTGATGGCGCTGTTCATGGTGTCTCCGGCATTTGCGGATAATGCTCCCGATCAGGACTCTCTCATTGCCGTTCCTGCAACCGTTGTCTCTGACAGCGCCCTGAACAGTCTGGAAACATCCATTCGTAATGTTTATCAGGCTCGAATCGATGTGAAGAAAGCAACCGGTGTTCACGGGATCACCGTGAACGAACTGGCGCAGCAGGCGGCGGCGGACGAGGTTTCTGCGCAGGGTATGGTGACCAAACTCGAACCATACGAGAAAACCTACAAAAATCTTCTGGATGTTCTCGGGACGGCTCCCGCGAAAGACGCTCCGGCGGAACCGGCTTCAATTACCCGTCAACGTCAGCTGATCCTGCACGCCCAGAATGATCTGCATACCCGGCTCATGCGTGCGCGCCTGTATGCGCTGGAGGCGCATGCTCTTGCAGAAATTCTCAGCCAGCGGACCGATGCGGTACAGCAGGCCCTGCTGTTCCAGAGTTTCGCATCTCCTGTCACACCCACATTCTGGGTGAATGTGTCGAACGAATTTCCGGCGACCGAACAGAGCGTCATGACTCTCTACTCGGAAACCCTCAGAACAGTTTTCCAGGATTTGCGCGGTTGGAGGATCGCCGCTCTGCTTGGGGCTTTCGTCGCCATTGGCAGTCTGATCACGGCGCCGTTTTTTCTTTTGCGGCAGGTCAGACGGGCAGCCGCCAGAATGTTGCCTGACGGAAGGTTGCGTCGCGTCACGGCTGCCGCTCTCTTCGCGCCGCTCTGCCTCATCTGCGCCACGCTGTCTGCTGCTGTTCTGTGGCTGGGTGCTACAGATGGGGACGTGCCGGATGGAAGCGCTCTCTCCAGTATGGCGAGCATGATCAGCACGCAGATTCCGCTGGTTGGCTTCATTCTGGGGGCAGGGTTCGCCACGCTTTCTCCCACCAACCCGGACTGGCGGGTGCTCCCCATCAGCGACAATGCGGCGAAAGCCCTCCGCTGGCATGTGGTGTGGTTCGCGCTGCTGATCTTCTTCCGGGGCGCGCTACGGTATTTTGATATGGAAGCCGGGCTGGGCCAGACGACGGTGCAGTTGCTGGACGCCGGATTCATCCTTCTCGCCGCCCCGCTGCTGCTGTCGATCCCGCTCCAGATCGAACGCCATCCCGCTCCGATCGCGGAAGGGGGTGTCGTGCGTCAGGGCATGCTGGGGCGGGTGACGCGGGTGCTGCTGACCCTTGTCTCTGTTTTCAGCATTATCGCCATGCTGATCGGCTATATTCCGCTGGGCTATACGATCCTGTCATGGGTCTGCTCCATGGTCATCACGCTTTTTGGCCTCGCGCTGGTCTATTTGCTGGTCAACGATGTCTCCAAGACAGAACTGCTGAGCACCGGTCGGATCGGTCGCTATTTCGTTTCCATGGGCCTGCCGGATCGGATCATTGATCAGATGATGACCGTCATGTCCGGCCTGTTCAGCGTTTTTCTACTTTTCGTCGCCGTTGCCGTGGCGCAGTCAGGCGGCGATTTCGATTTCAACGTGATTTTCGGGAATATCGGCAAGGTCGTGCTCGGGCAGAGCATCGGTGGCGTCACGCTCTCGTTCGATGTTTTGCTGAAATGCCTCGTGATTCCGATTGCCGGACACTATTTTATCAAAATTGTAAGACGCTGGCTGACGAAACGCCTTTTCCCCACCACTGCGCTGGATAAAGGCGGACAGACGTCGATCCTGACAATTTTCACCTATGCTTCATGGATCGGGATCATTCTGATTGTCATGTCGTCCATCGGCGTGACGGTCAGCAGCATGACATGGGTCGTCAGCGCCCTGTCGGTCGGTATCGGTTTTGGTCTTCAGTCGATTGTGCAGAATTTCGTGTCCGGCATCATTCTTCTGGCCGAGCGCCCTGTGACCATTGGTGATCTGGTGGAGATCGGGGGCAAGACCGGCGATATTCGTCGGATCAGCGTGCGTTCGACGGACATCGGACTGTCTGACGGCTCGACTCTGATCGTGCCGAACTCGCAGTTCATCACCTCCGCGGTCAGAAACGCCACCTTCGGTCGTCCCACCGGGGCCATGTCTTTCACCGTCGGTCTGCCTGTAGGTACGGATCTTTCGAAGATCATTCCCATGATGGCCGCAGTACTGGAAAAGGTGGACGGGCTGCTGACGAGTCCGGCTCCTTCCGTCACAATTGCCGACATCCAGTTTGACAAGGTGGTCGTGAAGATTTCCGGCACGACTTCCTCCCCCCGGAGTGTCGATGGTATTGCAAACAAGGCCCGTCTTGCGGTGTGGGATGCGCTTGAGAAAAATGGAATAGTCGCCAGTCAGGAAAGCAGCGGCTAAGGTGTGCTCCGACCGGACATACAGCCCGGTTTTTCAGGGACGGATTATGACCAAGGCGACTGATTTCTGCGAAACACCGCGCTCCGGGGCGCAACTGCCCCGTGCGGTCGTGACCGGAGGATCAGGGGGAATCGGGCATCTTGTCGTTCGTGATCTGCTCGGACTTGGTTATGAAGTCGTGGCGCTCAGTCGTCGTGCCCCACCGCTGTCTGATCCACATCTGTCCCACATTGTCTGCGATCTGGCTGATACGGCCGACATTGAGTGCGCCGGTTCGGAAATCCTGAAGGCAAACGTGCCCATTGCGGCTCTGGTTCACTGCGCTGGAATCATTGAGCCGGGAGCCATTGAAGGTCTGAAGGCGGATGCCCTTCAGAGACAACTCGCCGTCAATCTCACAGCGCCTGTTTTTCTGACTTCTCTTCTGCTGCCAGTCATGAAGCGTGGGGGGCATATCGCGTTCGTCAACTCGCTGGCGGCAGTTTACCCGCTCCCCGAGAGTTCTGTTTATGCTGCGGCGAAAGCGGCCCTGCGCAGTTTTGCCCTGGCGCTGACGATCGAGGTCAAGCCACGGAAAATTTCCGTGTCGTCGGTCTTTCCCGGTGCTGTGGATACGCCGATGCTTGAGCAGGAGATGCAAAGCGGCGGCTCGGTCCTGAACTTCGTCAATCCGCCTGCAACGCCTGAAAGCGTGGCGGCTACGGTCATCAGGGCGATCAGCCGCTCTCATGGGGGGGAATATTTCCGGCCCGCGATTGACGGAATATTCGGTCGGATCTGCATGTGCTGGCCGGAACTTTTACGTTTCGTGCTGCCTCTCTTTACCTGGATCGGAAAAAGGGGTGTGAAAAAGCATGAACGCTTCAAAAGAAGGTCTGGCTGCTGACAGGGGCTGCTTTTTTCTCTTCATGAAGAATATTTCATGACCGGATTTTAGAAGACCTCAAGAGGTGACAGATCAGTCCGCAGCCTGCATGATCCCGCGCAGTTAGATGCTACGGGATTGCAACTGCACGATGTTTTTCAAGACCTTCGGCTCATTTCGTCCACTCTTCTGCGCTGCGCTGCTGGCCGGAACCACACTCGGCGGCTTTATGACGGCAGCCGGTATGGTGAGCGGGGTTGCGCTGTTCCCTCAGGCGGTCGCCCGTGAGCCGGAAGCCGCTGTCCGGCAGGCGCCGTCAGTCACCAGAGCCACTCTGCCGAACGGACTGCGTGTCGTCGTCGTGCAGGACAGGCTCGCACCGGTCGTGACGACGGAACTGAATTATCTGGTGGGTTCGTCCGAAGCGCCAGCCGGTTTCCCGGGAACAGCGCATGCGCTGGAGCATATGATGTTCCGTGGCAGCAATGGGCTGGACAAGGATCAGCTCGCTGCTCTCGGTGCGCGTATTGGCGGTAGTTATAACGCCGACACGACGGAAGACGTCACACAATATTACTACACAGCGCCGGCCGAGGATCTGGACGTGCTGCTGCGGATTGAAGCCCTGCGTATGAAGGGTCTGACCCTGTCCGAGGCTGACTGGGACAAGGAGCGTGGCGCGATCGAGCAGGAAGTATCCCGCGATCTCTCCAGCCCGGCTTATCGGTATATCTCGCAGTTGCAGTCGATCCTGTTCAAGGGAACGCCATACGAACATGACGCGCTGGGAACGCGCCCATCTTTCAATAAGACGGATGCAGCGCTTCTCAGGAAGTTTTACGAACAGTGGTATGCTCCGAACAACGCCATTCTGGTGATTGCGGGTGATGTCGATCCGGAAGCGACGATCGCCAGGATCCGGGATATTTTCGGTGCCATCCCCAGCAAGACATTGCCCGAGCGCACGCCAGTAAAGCCCGCACCGGCGCCCGCGCAGACACTGACCTTCCCCACGGATTATCCAGTCGGTTTTGCGACAATCGCTTTCCCGATGCCGGGTCAGAATGCGAAAGACTTCGCTGCTGCTGATATTCTTTCCGATGTTCTGGCCAGTCAGCGTGGTGCGCTCTACCAGCTTGTGCCTGCGGGCAAGGCGCTTTTCGCCGGATTTGAATTTGCGCCGAAGAAATCTGCCGGTTTCGGACTGGCTCTTGCCGCGTTCCCGAAAGGTGGCGATTCCAGCAAGGTTCTGACGGATGTTCGTACCATTCTGGCGGACATCCGGAAAAACGGTGTTCCAGCCGAACTTGTTGAAGCGGCGAAGACCAAGGAAATCGCCCAGCTCGGTTTCTCGGCCAATTCCGTAAGCGGGCTTGCCGAAAGCTGGTCGGAAGCGCTGGCCTTCAAAAACCTTCAGTCACCTGACGACATGATCGCGGCCTATCGCGCCGTCACGCCGGAAGATGTCAACCGGCTGGCCGCGCAACTGCTGGACCCGGATCGTGCCGTGACGGCCATCCTGACGCCGGAAAATTCCGGCAAGCCGATCGAAGGTAAAGGGTTTGGCGGGGCTGAATCGTTCGCCTCGGCTCCTGACAAACCGGTCAAACTGCCTGACTGGGCCGAAAAAGCTCTGGCCCGTCTCGATATTCCGGAACCGGCGAAAGCGCCGGTAGTGCAGACGCTCCCGAATGGTCTGACCCTGATCGTGCATCCATCGCATGTCAGTCAGACAATCGAGGTTGCTGGTCTGATCCGCCATAATTCGGACCTTCAGGAACCTCAGGGCAAGGAAGGGGTCTCCGACGTTACGGAGGAACTGTTCGGCTACGGCACGCAGAAACATGACCGTCTGGCGTTCCGCAAGGCGCTCGACGATGTGCCTGCGTGGGAAAGCGCCGGAGCGGAATTTTCGCTGCGTGTGCCATCGAACAGATTCGAACAGGGCATGAGCCTGCTTGCTGAAAATGAACTTCAGCCAGCCTTCCCGGATCAGGCCTTCCAGATCGTCAGGCAGCAGGCAGCGCAGGAACAGGCCGGACAGTTGCAGTCACCCGGCTATCTCTTCAGTCGCGCCATTATGGGTGCTGTCTCGCCAAAGGGTGACCCGAGCCTGCGTGAAGCCACTCCGAAAACATTGATGGGCCTCTCGCTCAATGATGTGAAAGCCTATTACGGCGCTGTCTGGCGGCCGGATATGACGACGATTGTCGTAACCGGCGATGTGACGCCGGGACAGGCGCGGACCGTCGTGGAGAAGACATTCGGGGCATGGAAGGCGACGGGTCCGAAGCCCGTTGTCGATCTGTCGGCAAGGCCGGACAGCAGGACTTCGCGTTCCCATGTCCCGGACAAGAGCAACGTGCAGGATACGGTTGTTCTGCCGGAAAGCCTCGGACTGACGCCCACCAATCCGGATCATTTCCTGCTGACGCTGGGGAATGAAGTGCTGGGCGGCGGTTTCTCGTCCCGTCTGTATCGCGATCTGCGTGTGAAAACGGGATATGTCTATTCCGTCAGCAGCAGCTTCGACTGGAGCCGCAATCGTGGTGCCTATTCGGTGTCCTACGGCGCTGATCCGGACAAGGTCGGGGATGCACGGAAAGCGGCGCTGCGGGACATTCACGCCATGCAGGTCGCTCCGGTGACCGATGATGAACTGACTGTCGCCAAATCCTCGCTTCTGCGTGGCATCCCGCTGGGCCGCGCCAGCCTTGCTGCGATCGCAGGCGAGTATCTGCGCCTGATCGAACTGGGTCTGCCTCTCGATACACCCGATATTGCGGCGCATGCCTATTACAAGGCGACAGCCGCCGATGTGCAGGCGGCCTTCAGCAGGTGGGTCAGACCTGACGATCTTTCCGAGATTGTCAAAGGACCTGAGCCACGCTGGTAAGTTTAAGGAAATGGCCCTGCTTCACGTTGAAGCGGGGCTTTTCTGTTCGGGAGGAGATAAAAAATGCGTAGAAAAATCATCATGTGTTCACTCATGGGGCTGCTGGCTGGAACGGGCCTGAGCGCCTCGCATACTCTACAGGCGCAGCCTGCCTTCAAGGGAAGTCAGGTCAGAACATTGCCGATTGCAGCAGCGCTTTCCAACAGGGATCGTCCTGCTTCTGATCGAGCACGGGACAAGGTCCGTAAGCCGGCTGAACTACTGGCGTTTGCCGGAATGGGGCCGGGCATGAAAGTTGCGGATCTCATGCCCGGACAAGGTTATTTTACCCGTATTTTCAGTAATGTTGTTGGGAAGTCAGGGCATGTCTATGCACTTGTCGCCGCAGAGCGCGTCGCTGAGAAGCCCGATGCCGCCGATACGGTGAAAGCGATCGCAGCAGATCCCGCATTTCCCAACGTCTCGGTTCTGACGGAGTCAATGCAGGCCCTGTCGCTTCCTGCATCCGTCGATATGGCCTGGACTTCCCAGAACTACCACGATGTTTACGGTCGGGGCGCTGAAGCTGCGCTGGCTTTCGACCGGTCTGTCTTCAATCTTCTGCGGCCCGGTGGCGTGTATATCGTGATTGATCACGTGGCGGCATCCGGCAGCACGCCGGATACCGCAAAGACATTACATCGTATTGATCCCGCCCTGATCCGTTCGCAGGTGGAAAAGGCTGGCTTTGTTTTTGAAAGTGAGAGCAGCGCCCTGCGGAATGCACAGGATACGCATTCTGCTTCGGTCTTCGATGAGACCATAAAAGGACACACGGATCAGGTTGTTTACAAGTTTCGCAAGCCTGCGCGATAAAATAGGTATCCTGTGAAAAGCGATGATCAGGGCGTGTCACTGCCTGTTTTGAGCAGCACTTTCCTGAAGTCTCAGGTCGCGCTGTCCTTGTTCAGAAAAAGCTGGTCAGATTCTTCGTTGTAATCAAACAGCTCCGCGTAGCGTGCCCATGAGATAATGGTCTGCAGGGTCTGCTGCGCATAAGCGGCGGACATGCTTTCGCCCAGTTCGTCCCGGAACCGATCCGCACCGACCGTATGGCTTGGACGTTCATCCAGAACGGCGCAGATGGTTTTGACCAGAGGTACGGCGTTGAGCAGGGCGTGACGCAGGATCGTTTTGCGCTCGTCAAAGTCGCTTTCCGCAAAACGCTGGGCTTCATGTGTCAGTAGAAGATCACCGTCTTCAACTTCTGCGAGTTCGAGAATTTGCAGCGCCTCGACAAGAGGAAACAGATCGTCGAGTTCGAGATGCGCTTTTGCGGCAAGAAGTGGAAGATCGGCTCGACCGTTTACGGGAGGGGCGGCCAGAGCCTCGATCAGCCCCACCATACTGCCCACTGAAACGGCTGCAATCGGGAGATGCTGTGGCTGGTTAGTCTGCACGACCGTCATGTCAGGCAGATCGGCTTCCGAGATGACTGGCGTGCGACGTGTCATCAATGTGTAGATATGATCAACGATTTCCAGAAACGAAGGGTCATCGCGCAGGCGAGGGTGAGCAAGAGGAACGATAACTTCATGCTCAATGCGGCCGGGGTTGGCCGCAAAGACAAGGATGCGGTCACACATCAGCACGGCTTCCTCGATACTGTGTGTCACCATCAGTATCGATTGAACCGGCAGTTTTTTCTCGCACCACAGTTCTACAAGATCCGTGCGAAGATTTTCTGCTGTCAGAACATCAAGAGAGGAAAAAGGCTCATCCATCAGAAGAAGATCGGGATGAACCGCAAGAGCGCGCGCCAGTCCGGCCCGCTGGGAAAGGCCGCCGGACAGTTCGTGCGGCCATGCGTTTTCATAACCGCCAAGGCCGATCAGATCGATGGCTTCTTCCGCCCGCAGTTCCCGGTCTTTTCCCTTCATGCCATCGGCTTCCAGCGCTAGTTCGACATTGTCCTGCAGGTTCAGCCATGGAAACAGGGAGGGGGACTGAAACACCATCGCCAGTCCGGCTATGGGACGTTTCAGCGGAGTGCCGCGCCAGAGCACTGTGCCGCTGCTGGGAATGAGAAGACCGGCCATGATACGCAGCAGCATCGATTTCCCCGATCCGGAGCGACCGAGAAGCCCGACGATTTCACCGGGTTTCACATCCAGAGAAACCCCGTCGAGAATCTGAACGTTCGTTGAGGAATCCCGATGATAGGACTGCCCCACGTCGCGCAGCGATAGCAGCGGCGTCTCAGACTTCGGTGCAGAGGAAGGTTTTTCTTCCAGAGAGGGCAGCGCGTCAGCGGAAAACATGGTGCTTATCCTGCACATTGATGTCTGGAAATCATCTGATGGCAGCCTAACAAGTCATCTGAGGTAGAAAAACCCCGAATACAGGGAGAGCGCATGATCAGGGCATCTCCATCGCCTGTCCGGCGGTGCGGCGTCTGACGTAAAGACCCAGAGGTCGCCAGATCAGCGCTTCACTCGCCATGGCCAGCAGCGTCATGACCATGACGCCAAGCGAGGCCTGCGCCATGTCGCCTCTGCTGGTGGCGTCGATGATGGACCGACCGATCAGACCGTGTTCGGAAATATGACTGCCCCATAACGTCATGTCGGCAGCAATGACGGCGTTCCAGCCCCAGAAGAACGCCCTGTGGACGCCTTTGAGCCATGACTGCGCCAGACCGGGCAACAGGATGGTCCTCCATCTGAGCCAACCCCGGATCCGATAGGCGCGTGTAACTTCCTGTAGATTCCGCGGGAAATCCCGAACGCCGATGAGCAGATGGAAGGCGAGAAAAAATGGCAGTCCGACAAACAGCAGAGGCGACAGGGCGGATTCAGGTCCGACCAGAGCGACAACAAGCGGAAACAGCAGAACCGCAGGGAAAAGCGTCAAAAAACGGAAAACCGGCAGGATCGGATCAGCCCAGCGCTTCAGACCAACGGCGATGGGAAGCAGAACAACGGAGCAGATGCCCAGCGGCACAAGCAGCGTCAGCATCTCGCCGATACCGAGGAGTCCGGCGCGTAGCCATTCGTCGGGATCGGGAAGCCCATCGGGCGACGCTGCACAGGCCAGAAGACCTGCAACACCCAGAAAAGCCGGAATAATCAGCGCGATGATCCGTGGGGTTTTCTCGGGATCATCCAGCACTGTGGCCCGTGGTTTGGGACCAAGCGGCAGGTTGCCGACAATCCTCAGCAATCGTGCCCCATCGGTGAGCATGCGTCCGATCAGAGGAACATCTCCGAAAAGAGCGGACGCGGAACGTCCGGGAGAGTTTTTGTCAAAACGCTGCCCCCATTTTTTCATGGGACGGACAATCAGAAGGTCCGTGACCATGACAAGGCATCCCGTGACCAGAAGTGTCAGCGTGAAACCTATGGAGGCATGGTTTCTGATGGAGGACACCGCGTAGCCGCCCAGTCCCGGTGGGAGAGGCAGGTCTTTCATGCCCGCATAGACTTCGGCGAACGTCAGGCCCAGCCAGACATTCGGCATGGCGCGCCCGATGCTACGGACAACGGCAGGCAGGCCGAGCGGCGCGTAAAGCCTCCAGAAAAGCGGCCATGGCCGGAGGCCGAAACTGCGGGCCGCCAGCACAAGGTGAGACGGCACCTCCTGATGGGCGCGGATGGCTGCGTCCATCATGGGAAAGGTGAGTGCGGAGAAGGCGGGAGCTCCGATCAGAACCTCGCCCGCGAGTGCATGTCCGGCAAGCCAGCCATGGACTCCGAAACAGACAGGCAGAACGAGCACCATGAATGCCGGAATCGGAACCGCCTGCACGATTTCAAGGAGTGCGAGCGCCACCCGTCCGGGTTTTTCCCGTCCAAAGACCAGTGCCGCACCGGCGAGCGCACACAGAAAGGAAACAGCGAACCACATCACGGCGCGCGCAGTTGTTACGGCCAGTGCGAAAGGTAACGCGGTAAGCGGTAAAGCCAGCGAGGGTTGCTGCGTTCCGGAAAAGACGATGCCGAACCATGTCGTGGCGTTGGAGCCGAAGCCCAGCATGACGCCCACAACACAGAGCATCGCCACAATCATCGCCAGACGAGGAGAGTCGTGACTGACCCTTCTGGTAAATCCTGCCGCATCGGCGAAAAAGGAGGTGCTGCTCATCGGAACGTGCGGCGTCTGACGCGGTATCGTCCGGTGGGACAGGGTCGTTTCATGTCTTTGTCAGGAAGAGTGCGTGCCTGTGCTGCCAAAGCCACCAGCGCCACGTTCCGTCGCCTCAAGGTCATCAACCTCATTCCATGCAACCCGAAAAACAGGAGCAACGACCGCCTGTGCGATCCGCATGCCCCGTTCCACCGTAAAGGCTTCCTGTCCGGCGTTCATCAGAATAACGCATAATTCACCACGATAATCTTCGTCTATCGTGCCGGGTGAATTCGGCAGGGTGATACCGTGCTTCAGGGCAAGGCCGGAGCGGGGACGGATCTGCAACTCGTAACCGGCCGGCAGGGCGATGCAGAGCCCCGTCGGAATCAGGGTCCGTTCTCCGGGAGGCACAGTGACCGAGCTGTCGACAGCGGCGAGAAGATCCATGCCCGCGGCGCCGACGGTGGCATAGGATGGCAGGGGAAGCCCTTCCGAGCGGGGCAGACGCCGGACGGCGACCTGAACAACCGGTGCATTCACAAAAAGAGATCCGTTTCAAAGAGTGGTGGAGAAGGCTGCGTCATTGACGGGCTTCTTCCGTGGTTGCAAGAGCTGGAGCCCCGAAACGGAGGGCGATACGTCGGGCCAGATTGAGTGCGAGGGTCGTTTTGGCCATCAGCGACCAGTGCTCCACGCCATCTTCGGTGATCAGGATAACCCTGTTTTCCGTTCCGCCCATGACATTCGTGCCTGCCGAAACGTCATTGGCGACGATCCAGTCGCAGCCCTTGCGCTGACGTTTGGCGATGGCGTTGGTCTCGACATCATCGGTTTCGGCGGCAAAGCCGACCACCAGTGCGGGGCGGGTCTGGCCTGGTCGGGAAATGCGGGCGAGGATATCCGGATTCGGTTCGAGGACGAGGGACGGTGGGGGCGAGCCTGCCTGCTTCTTGATCTTGGACGAAACCGGGTCTGCCACACGCCAGTCGGCCACAGCCGCCGTGCAGACAGCGATGTCAGCCGGAAGCGAACTCATGACGGCCGCTTCCATCTGCTGCGCCGTTTCAACCCGGATCAGGGAGACGCTGGAGGGAGCAAGCAGAGAGGTTGGCCCGCTGATGAGCGTCACCTGCGCGCCCAGATCGGCAAGCGCACTGGCGATGGCGTAGCCCTGCAGGCCGGATGAGCGATTGCCGAGGTAGCGCACCGGATCAATCGGTTCATGCGTCGGTCCGGCCGTCACCAGCGCATGTTTGCCGACCAGAGGATGCCAGTGTGACGAAGTTTCGGGGGATGCGCCCTGTTCACGGTGAGACAGAGACCCGTTGCGCAGGTTGACAACGGAGGCGCAGGAAGCCTGCGCGGGCGGAGTCTGAGGACACGAAACAGACGAAGAAGGGGGCTCGCCGGAAGGGCTGGAGGAAGCCGTCGCAAGCTGGGCGAGAATGGCGTCACACAGGACCGTCGGTTCCACCAGACGACCGGGTCCGTATTCGCCGCACGCCATTTCGCCTTCATCCGGGCCTACGACAATTACGCCCCGCTGCTGCAACGTATGCATGTTCGTGCGCGTTGCCGGGTGCTCCCACATCCGCACATTCATGGCTGGCGCCACCATGACGGGGGTATCGGTCGCCAGCAGCAGGGTGCTGGCCAGATCGTCAGCGAGGCCGGACGCCATTTTGGCCAGAATGTTGGCCGTGGCAGGCGCGACAACCACAAGATCCGCCGAACGGGAGAGGGCGATGTGCCCCATTTCCTGCTCATCGGTCAGGGAGAATAGGTCCTGATGGACGGGTTCACCACTCAGCGCCTGTAGCGACAGCGGTGTGACAAACTCACTCGCAGCGCGGGTAAGGACGCATCGGACTCCAACCCCCGCCGTTTTGAGAAGGCGAACCAGTTCGAGCGCTTTATAAGCCGCGATCCCGCCGCTGACGATGAGCAGAACCCGCCGGGGCGGTTGCGTCTGGGTCATCGCGGCGGCCATCGATCAGAGCCTCCAGCCGGAATGGATGGCGGCAATTCCGCCTGAGAGCGACTGGTAGCGGACATGGGAGAAACCGGCTTCCCGGAACATGTCGGCCAGCGTTTCCTGATCGGGGAACATGCGGATGCTCTCGGCCAGATACTGGTAGCTGTCACGATCCTTGGCGATCAGCGATCCCATTGTGGGGAGAACCTTGAACGACCAGGCGTCGTAAATTGGCGCCAGAGCGGCCACCTGCACGCGGGAGAATTCGAGGCACAGGAAGCGCCCGCCCGGCTTGAGCACGCGACGTGCTTCCCGGAGAACGGCCAGTTTATCCGTACAGTTGCGCAGGCCGAAAGAGATGGTCACGCGATCCATGCAGCGGTCGGGAAGCGGAATCTGTTCCGCGTCCACCACGCAGAAGGACAGGTCGGACACATAGCCGCGCGAGATGGCGCGATCCCGACCGACAGACAGCATGCTCTCGTTGATGTCCGTCATGATGGCTGGCCCACCACCGCCGGCAAGCCAGCCGAACGTCACGTCGCCAGTGCCGCCAGCAAGATCAAGCAGCTTCAGGCCGGGCTGCGGCGCGAGCTCGGCGTTGAAAATCCGTTTCCAGACTCGATGGACCCCCAGAGACATGAGGTCGTTCATCACATCATAGCGACTCGCCACACTGTCGAAGACCGCCCGGACGAGAGGTTTTTTCTCTTCCCTGGGCACAGCGCGGAAGCCGAAATCGGCGGTGTCGTCGCCAGCAGTCCCGGGGGCAGTCCCGGTGGAATGCGGCGCGGCATGGAGGTCATGAAGGGGGCTGGGGGGGGCATTGTCGGTCATGGCTGCACTCTATAGCGTGTTTAGCGTCATGCCAGAACTCCCCGAAGTAGAAACCGTGATGCGTGGAATGATGGGACGCCTTCTCGGCGAACGTATCCACGCCATCGTCGTGCGTCGTCCAGATCTCCGCTGGCCTCTGCCCCCGGGTCTGGGACAGGCGCTTAAAGGCCGGATAATCGAAAGTTTCCGTCGGCGGGGGAAATATATTTTTATCCGTGTTTCCGGTGGTCAGTCGGTTCTGCTGCATCTCGGCATGTCTGGTCGGGTGATGCTGGATGACGCCGATGCAACGCTGGAAGTGGGGGAGGGCAAATTGCGTCACGAGCACGTCGCCTTCACCACGGAGGGCGGGCAGCGTTTCGGGCTGGTCGATCCGCGTCGGTTCGGCGCGCTCGATCTTGTCGAGACGGAAGCAGAGGATGAGCACCCTCTGGTTGCGGCCATGGGGCCGGAGCCGTTCGATCCCGCCTTCACCGTTGAGACTCTGCTAAGAGCCTTCTCGGGCCGACGCAGTCCGGTGAAAGTGATGCTGCTGGATCAGCGGATCGTGGCGGGACTGGGTAATATCTATGTGTGTGAAGCCCTGTTCCGTGCGCGTATCCATCCGGAAACGCCCGCCGGTCTGCTGGGACGGCCTGCACTGAAGCGGCTGGTCGTGGCTATCCGTGCGGTGTTGCAGGAAGCTATCGACGCTGGCGGTTCCAGTCTGCGGGATTATGTCCAGCCCGATGGTGAGCTGGGATATTTTCAGCATGCCTGGCGCGTTTACGGTCGTGCTGGACAGCCATGTCCGGACTGCAGGGGCAAGGCAGGTTGTCCGGGTGTGGCGCAGATCACGCAGGCCGGACGCTCCACGTTTTTTTGTCCACAACAGCAGCCTGCTGTGGATAATCTGTCTCCGGTGAGTGTGACTGCAGGCGACAGGCAGGGCAGAATCTCGCGGAAAAGCAAGAACTCTGCTTGACGCGCGGGCTTTCGTTGGCTTAGAGAACCGCACCTAATTCAGCGCGACCGCTTTCGGGTGGAGCGCGTATAACCATATCGACTTCTGGATCAGATAGACACAATGGCGAACATCGCATCTGCCCGTAAGCGCATCCGTCAGACGGAGCGCCGCACTGCCCGCAACACAGCTCGCATGTCCCGCATGCGCACCTTCCTCAAGAAGGTCGAGACGGCCATTGCAAGCGGCAACAAGGAAGAGGCGAATGCAGCCCTGAAGGTCGCTCAGCCGGAAATCCAGCGCGCAGCAACCAAGGGTGTGGTGCACCACAACCTTGCGGCTCGCAAGATCTCCCGTCTGTCTGCCCGTATCAAGGCCATCGCAACGGCCTGAAGACCTGGATCAGCTGTTTTCCTGAAGCAGTCTGCTCTTCTTTCAGCATCTTCGATGTCTGAGAAATAAGCCGGATTTCCGTAAAAGGAGTCCGGCTTATTTTTGCTTTATCGTCAGGTCGCGCATTCCTGCTGAGTGAGGAATGGTTTCAGAATAAATGGTGATTTTGTATGCAGATTTGCGGGCATAAATGCGTTGCTTTCACGGGCGCGTTTGCCTAGTCTGGCAACTTCGCTGGGGCCGCGGATATCCGTCCTTCCCTAGAAATGGGAAGGCTGTTCGCGAACTCGGTATCCTGCCGTCAAACGGCTGTTTTTGTCCGAAATAAACCTCGGGGTTGTCTCCGAAGGTGTGCTTTGCCGCATGATGCGGGCGTGTCTTTATGTTTGATCGCCGAAGTTGCTGGAATGGTCCCGCCGGGCCGCTCTGATCCGGCAATGATCGGGGAAGTGAGTGTGCAGAAACAATGCCGGTAATCCCATCCTCCGAAATGCCGTTGAGTTCAGATGAAGGTGCCGGATTGCAGTCTGCTTCAACTGGTATGTCCGGTCTGCTCACAGAAGCATGGGACAGAATTTCCGGTCGTATGAGATCCGAGGTCGGGGACGTTGAATATCGGACCTGGCTTCAGCAGATCGTTCTTGGACCTGTCGATGGTGATGAAGTCACCCTCATGCTCCCCACACGCTTTCTGCGTGACTGGGTCCGGAGTCAGTATGGTGACCGGCTGAGCACGCTGTGGAATCAAGAAATCCCGGCCATCCGCCGTGTCGAGCTTCAGGTCATGCGTCCGGGTGATGCCGCCGCGCCGTCTGCTGCTCCGGTGGATGGGGAAGGGGACAGACCTGCTGCCGCTTCTGAAGTGACGCCCGCTCCGGCGGCCCGGTCGTCTGCCCCGGCCGAACGTGTTTCCGATACGAAAGCCGACCTCGCTGCTCCGCTTGATCAGCGTTTCACGTTTGATACGTTCATCGTCGGCAAGCCCAACGAATTCGCTTACGCCTGCGCGCGCCGCGTGGCCGAGAAACCGTCCAGTGTCGGCTTCAATCCGCTGTTTCTGTATGGTGGCGTTGGTCTCGGCAAGACGCATCTCATGCATTCCATCGGTGCTGAGTTGTTGCGTCGGGGCGGTATTTCGGTGGCGTATATGTCGGCCGAGAAGTTCATGTACCGCTTCATCGCCGCCATTCGCTCCCAGTCGACTGTCGAATTCAAGGACCACCTGCGCTCTGTTGATGTGCTGATGATTGACGATCTTCAGTTCCTGATCGGCAAGGACAATACGCAGGAGGAATTCTTCCACACCTTCAATGCGCTGGTCGATGCGGGACGTCAGATCGTCGTGTCCGCGGACAAGTCGCCGTCCGATCTGTCCGGTCTGGAGGATCGTCTGCGGACGCGGCTCGGCTGCGGCATGGTCGCGGACATTCACGCGACGACATTTGAACTGCGCATCTCCATTCTGGAGGCGAAAGCCACCGCCTCCGGCGTGGTTGTTCCCGGCAAGGTGCTGGAGTTCCTTGCGCACAAGATTACGACCAACGTGCGTGAGCTTGAGGGTGCGCTGAACCGCCTGATCGCTCATGCCAACCTGTTCGGACGTCCAATCACACTGGAATCCACGCAGGACGTTCTGCACGATATCCTCAAGGCCCATGATCGCCGGGTGACGATCGAGGAAATCCAGCGCAAGGTTTCCGAGCACTGGAACATCCGTCTGACCGACATGTCTTCCGCCCGTCGTGCTCGTGCGGTGGCGCGTCCCCGGCAGGTCGCCATGTATCTGGCCAAGCAACTGACCAGTCGTTCCCTGCCGGAAATCGGACGTAAGTTCGGCAACCGTGACCACACCACCGTCATGCATGCTGTCTCACGCGTGCAGGAACTGATGGAGCGGGATACGGCGTTCGCCGAGGATGTCGAGCTTCTGCGTCGGATGCTTGAGAGCTGACGGGCAGAAAACACGCTGTTCCATAAAGAAAACCGGACTCCGACTCTTTGCCCCGGGCGTGTCCCCTGCTAGATTGCCCGCCTTGATTTCCGATCTGCTTGATCAGGGTTGGAACGCGGAAACAATGTCCGCAGGACAGGGGAACTGGTGTCGATGAAGTTTACGGCCGATCGCGCAACGCTGCTCAAGGCTCTTGCACATATTCAGAGCGTTGCCGAGAAGCGGAACACAATTCCCATCCTCGCCAACGTGCTGATTGACGCCAACAACGGCCATCTGAGTCTGACAGCCACAGACATGGAAATTGCGGTCGTTGAGGAAGTGCCTGCTGAAATTCACACACCGGGCGCGGTCACGGCTCCTGCGGCCGTGCTGTACGAAATCGTCCGCAAGCTGCCGGACGGCGTCGAAGTTGAACTGAGCCATCCCGGTGGTGAAGCGCAGCTTGACCTCCGCGCCGGTCGCTATACGACGCGTATGAACGCGCTGCCGGTGGATGATTTCCCCTCCATGGTGGCCGGTGATCTCCCGCATCAGTTCAAGCTGAACAGCGGCGTGCTGAAATCCCTGATCGACCGTTCCCGCTTCGCCATTTCCACGGAAGAAACCCGTTACTACCTGAACGGCATCTACATGCACGTCACAGAGGGTGAGGCGGGCGGTTTGCTGCGCGCCGTGGCTACAGACGGACACCGTCTGGCTCGTGTCGAGACCGAGGTTCCTGCCGGGGCTTCCGGCATGCCCGGCGTGATCATCCCGCGCAAGACCATTGGTGAAATCCGCAAGCTGCTGGATGAAGCGCCGGATGAGGTGGATGTGTCCGTCTCTGATACCCGTATCCAGTTCGGGGTGGGTTCCATAACCCTGACCTCCAAGCTGATCGACGGCACGTTCCCGGAATATCAGCGTGTCATTCCATCCGGAAACAATCGCACCCTGCGCGTCGGTAAGAAGGACTTCTCCGATGCCGTCGGTCGTGTCGCGGCCATCAGTCAGGAACGCTCGCGTCCCGTGAAGCTGGTGCTGTCACGCGATCTGCTCATCCTCTCCGCCACAAGCGCCGATCAGGGCACGGCGAAGGAAGAGCTGGACGATACCCGTGTCACCTATGACGGCGACGACATGGAGATCGGGTTTCAGGCCCGCTATCTGAACGACATCACCGACCAAGTGAGCAAGGATGTCGAATTTGTCTTCGCCGACAGTTCGGCCCCGACTATCGTGCGCGACGTGGACAGCCCTTCGGCGCTTTACGTTCTGATGCCCATGCGGGTCTGATCTGGACCATTTCTTCTGACCGGTCGCAGCCATGACGTCTCTTGATCGTCTCGTTCTGGCCGGTTTCCGGAATTATCGAAGGTTTGTATGGGAACCTGAGCGCTCACCGGTTGTCATCACCGGTGAGAACGGCAGCGGCAAGACCAATCTTCTGGAAGCATTGTCGCTGCTGGTTCCCGGACGTGGCCTGCGCGGAGCCAGAAATGCGGATCTCCCCTTGCGGGAAGCATCCGATGAGCCAGTTCTGACCGGCTGGGGCGTCACCGCCCGTTTTTCAGATAACACCAGCGATTTCGAGATCTCTACCGGTATGGAGGCCGGGCAGTCCGGTGCGCGCAAATTTCTGCTCGACGGCGTGCAGATGCGCGCGCGGGACGTTGCAGCGGCCAACCTTTCCGCTGTCTGGCTCACCCCGCAGATGGATCGGCTGTTTGGTGAGAGCGCGAGCGGACGCCGCCGCTTTCTCGATCGTCTTGTGGTGGCGATGGTGCCGCAACACGCGCCTGAACTGGCCGCCTGCGAACGGGCGACGGCGCAGCGGAATCGTTTTCTGTCCGAAGGACGGGCGGATGATGTCTGGCTGTCCGGGATCGAGGACGCCATGGCGCGACATGGCGTGGCCGTTGTCGCGGCAAGGCGGGAGATGGTGTCTCGGCTGAATGTCATGGGCGCTGATCCGCAGGGAGCCTTTCCTTCCGCCCACCTTTCATTGCTCTGTCCCATCGCTGGCCGGCTCGATAATGAACCGGCGCTTGCGGTCGAAGACTGGTTGCGGAGCGTTCTGCGGGAAGGCCGCGCAGCGGACCGGCAACGCGGTCATGCGATGGTCGGAGCGCATCGTAGCGATTTCACACTCCAGGATCTCGATACGGGACGACAGGCGGCGGAGGCCAGTACAGGGCAGCAGAAGGCGCTGCTGATCGGCATCATTCTGGCGCACGCCCGCCTGATGGGTGAGGGTGCCGGAACCGCGCCGATGCTTCTGCTTGATGAGCCTCTTGTTCATCTTGACCAGCGGCGGCGGGAGGCCTTGCTGGCGACGCTGCTCGATTTTCAGACGCCGGTTCTGTTGACGGGAACGGACCGCTCTCCCTTCGCGCCACTGACAGATCAGGCCAGTTTCGTCACGCTCCGGGACGGCCAGCTTGTCACGACGCAGACTGACTGAAAAATACGCCGGGAAAAGGCGGAAAAACCTCAGATGAAGGCGTGCATGGCCACCTCACATGCTGGTCGTGACCGCGAGAAGAGGCTATAAACAGTCTCCGCTGCACCATATGCGAACGACCGGAGTACTCATCCCGTTATGACCGAAACTTCCAGTTCTGTTTCTTCCGCCGAAAATGACGACTACGGCGCGTCCTCCATTTCGGTGCTCAAGGGACTGGACGCAGTACGCAAACGTCCGGGCATGTATATCGGTGATACGGATGACGGGTCCGGCCTTCACCACATGGCCTTTGAAATCATTGATAACGCCGTTGACGAGGCGCAGGCCGGGTTCGCCACGCACTGCGAACTGATTCTGAACGCCGATGGCAGCGTGACCGTAAGGGATAACGGGCGTGGCATCCCGACAGACATGCATGAGGAAGAAGGGATCAGCGCGGCGGAAGTCGTTCTGACCAAGCTTCATGCGGGCGGAAAGTTCAACCAGAATTCCTACAAGGTCTCCGGAGGTCTGCATGGCGTCGGCGCTGCGGTGGTGAACGCCCTGTCCGAGTGGATGGAAGTGCGCATCTGGCGGCAGGGACTGGAACATGTGATCTGCTTCGCCCACGGCGAGCGTGTCGAGCCTCTCACGGTCGTTGGGCCGTCGGATGAAGAGCGCGGCACTCAGGTTACGTTCAAGCCAAGTGCTGCGACATTTGCCAAGACAGTCTTTGAATTTCCTGTGCTGGAGCGCCGTCTGCGTGAGCTGGCGTTCCTGAATTCCGGCTTGAAAATCACTCTGCGCGATGAACGTACGGAGCCTTTCAAGGAAGAAGTCTTTCATTATGACGGCGGCCTGATCGCGTTCGTGGAGTGGCTCGACCGCGCCCGCACGCCGATCATCGTTCCGCCTATTTCGGGCAGTCTCGAAAACCCGGAAAATGGCATCAAGGTCGAATTCGCCCTGACCTGGAACGACAGCTATCACGAGACGATGCTGTGCTTCACGAACAACATTCCCCAGCGGGATGGCGGTTCGCATCTGGCCGGTTTCCGGCAGGCGCTGACACGCATCGTTGGCAAATACGCCGAAAGTATCGCGAAGAAAGATTCGGCTTCGCTGGTGGGCGAGGACATGCGCGAAGGTCTGACCGCCGTGCTGTCGGTGAAAGTGCCTGATCCGAAATTCTCTTCACAGACCAAGGACAAGCTGGTTTCATCCGAGGTGCAGCCTGTCGTGCATACGGCTGCCGCCGACATGATCGGTCACTGGTTCGAGACCCACCCGAAAGAGGCGAAGCAGGTCGTTGCCAAAGTGCTCGATGCTGCTTCCGCGCGTGAAGCGGCCCGGCGTGCCCGCGAACTGACCCGTCGGAAGGGCGTGCTGGATATTTCCTCACTGCCCGGCAAACTGGCTGACTGTCAGGAGCGCGACGCTTCCAAGGCCGAAGTCTTTATCGTTGAGGGTGACTCCGCCGGTGGAACGGCCAAGCAGGGGCGTGATCGTCGTTTTCAGGCCATTCTGCCGCTCAAGGGTAAGATCCTGAACGTCGAGCGCGCACGGTTTGATCGCATGCTCGGTTCAGCGGAAATCGGCACGCTGATCACGGCGCTCGGAACGGGCATTGGACGAGGCGAGGCGGATCAGGGCGGCTTCGACATCAGCAAGCTCCGCTATCATCGCATCGTCATCATGACTGACGCTGACGTGGACGGCTCGCATATCCGCACGCTGCTCCTGACCTTCTTCTTCCGTCAGATGCCGGAGTTGATCGAGAAGGGGTATCTTTACATCGCGCAGCCGCCGCTTTATCGCGCCAAGCGTGGCAATGAAGAGCGCTATCTCAAGGATGATGCGGCGCTGGAGCAGTATCTCCTCGACAAGGCGCTGGGAAATGCTGCGCTGACGCTGGGATCGGGACGCGTTCTGGAAGGCGCTGATCTGCTCGCAGAGATCAACTTCATGCGGGATGCATCCCGTGTGATCGGACGTCTTTCATCCCGTATCCCGCTCTGGGTTGTGGAACAGGCGGCCATTGCGGGAATCTTCAATACCGACCGCGATGCGGCTCTGGTGCAGGTTCCGGAATTGCAGCGGCGTCTGGACGCCGCTTCCCGTGAATCCGAGCGCGGCTGGAAGATTTCGCTTAACGATTCCGGTCTGGAAATGGGCCGCAGCGTGCGCGGGATTGGTGAGACCTATCGCATGGAAGCGTCCACATTGGCCGGGAATGACGCCCGCTGGCTCGCCGCCAATCTGGAGCGGTTTGTGAGTGATTATTCCAACGGTATTCATCTCAGGCTCGATGCCGGCACGGAAGTCACCGTCGCTGGACCGGCGGAGGCGTTCGCCCGTCTGCTGGCGCAGGGGCGCAAGGGGCTGGCGATCAACCGCTTCAAAGGTCTTGGCGAGATGAACGACGAGCAGCTTTGGGACACCACGCTCGACCCGGCGACCCGGACCCTTCTTCAGGTCCGCGTCGAGGACACAGAAGAAGCCGGTGCAGTGTTCTCGACGCTGATGGGTGACGTGGTTGAGCCGCGTCGTGATTTCATCGTCGGTAACGCCCTCAAGGTCGCCAATCTCGACGTCTGAGTCTGATTGGTTTTGAAAGGTTTTTTGCTTCAGGCTCTGTGAGGAGCCTGAAGCTGAACGGCCTATACTGACTCAAGGACGGGTAGATGGTCCGTCTATAGTCATTTTTTCAAGCATTCATGGTCGTTGTCCAGTGAATGATCGCTGCTTGCCAGGTGTCGATCATTTTCGTGAACTGCGATGGTTTGCGCTGGTGGGACACATCACGAAAGTATGGCCCACACAAAATGCTTGATTATCATGCAGACATTTGTGCGGATGATTAAGCGGTCTGCCGGGTAAAGCGGCTGAACCACAGGCCACCATCTTGAATGATGTGAGCTATTTCAAGATGTTGTCACAGTCATGGTCTGACTATGAGTTCTGAGTCTGGTCAGCGTGGTTCGAAAGATACCGCTGGCGCGCGTTGAGAGCGAGGTCAGTGTGTGTGCCCAGCAAGCCTGTCTATAAGCTGAAGTGCATTTTGTGGGGCAGCACCGTAGGTCGTATTATCGTAGATTGTCCAAACATCGGTGCCGAGCACGGAAAGCGAATGAGTGACTTTCGCCTGTGCTTCAATGGCCTTTTCTCCATAGGGGGACTCATACATACGAGGTGAGCCATGCAGCCGGAAATAGGCAAGGCCCTTCCAGCCGCCCGGTTGCGCTGCAAGCAGAGGTTTGGCCGGATCCGCCGCGACCCGTGAGACATGGTGTGTTGCCAGCATATGGTCTACCTCAGGCAGGAACCAGCTGGCGTGTCGCGGTTCCAAAACGATAGGGCTGGAAATCATGCCTTTCAATTCGTCGATGAAGTGTTCAGCCACATTTCCGGGATAGGCGAAACTTGGAGGCAACTGAACCAGAATAGGTCCACGCTTTTCGCCAAGACCGCCTGTTTCCTCTGCAAAGCGTTCGATGAGTGCTCCGCAATCCATCAGACGACGTTCATGCGTGATTGTTTTGGGAAGTTTGACGGAAAAGCGGAACGAGGGAGGTACGCTCGCTGCCCAGCGCTCATAAGTCGTGCGTCGATGCGGTCGGTAAAAACTGCTGTTAATTTCAACAGCCGAGAAAAGTGCGCCATAACGTTCAAGATGTGTGCCGGTCGAGGGAAACCGGTCGGTAAGCGCGGACGGGATCGACCAGCCTGCGACGCCGACATGGATGGACATGGGCGGTTTCTCCTGTGACGGGGCGGTGATGGAACAGGCTGCCCCAAGCGCGGCGGTTTTGCGATCCTGCCAGAAGCTGCAAGTGTATATTGAAATATTCAGGCAGAGGAAAATACTGCCGAATACTTTGTTGTCGGTAACGGCAATATTTTTCTCTTGTCGATTTCACAGGAATCCCAATGTCACGGCATGCCTCTGCTATAGGGATTGCCTTATGTGATCAAGGATTTTCCAGAAATAGAGTGTCAATGTAAGTCAGGATTATGGAAGCCCGACGCCGCCATTCACGCCGATGACCTGACCCGTCATGTAGCTGGACTCAGTGGAAGCCAGCTGGACGTAAACAGGCGCGATCTCGACTGGCTGCCCCGGACGACCCATTGGCACATCTCCGCCCATTTTCTCGACATTTGCGGTCGTCTGGCCGCCACTGACCTGTAGGGCTGTCCAGAACGGGCCGGGGGCAATGGCGTTGACCCGGATGCCGCGCTTGATGAGCTGCTTCGCCAGTCCTTTCGCAAAATTGGCGATTCCAGCCTTGGTTATCGAATAATCGAGAATGTTGGTCGATGGATTATAGGCGTTTGTTGACGAGGTGAAGATGATGGATGAACCGGGCTGCATATGCGGGATCGCGGCCTTGGTCAGCCAGAAAAGCGCATAGAGATTGGTTTTGAGCGTCCAGTCGAAATCCTCTGTGCTGACATCAAGAATGTCATCATGCGTATGCTGTCGGCCAGCGCAGTTTACGAAGATATCGAGACCTCCAAGCTGCGTTACAGCCCTGGAGATGAGCTCCTTGCAGAACGTCTCATCACGAATGTCGCCGGGCAGCCCAACAAATTTACGACCGGCCTGTTGCACCAGCGCCTGAACTTCCTTCGCGTCACTTTCTTCCTCAGGCAGATAGTTGATGGCGACGTCCGCTCCTTCCCGTGCATAGGCGATCGCGGTGGCGCGCCCAAGACCGGAATCTCCTCCGGTAATCAGGGCTTTTCGTCCGGCGAGACGTCCGTTACCGCGATAGCTCTGTTCTCCATGGTCGGGACGGGGCGTCATTTTCGAGGCCAGTCCGGGCCAGGGTTGGGACTGTGCGTTGAAAGGCGGGTGCGGGAAAAGGTTTCTGGGATCAGCAAGCGGAATGGCGGTGCCGCCCGCTGCGGTTGGTTCTGCCGCTGCTGCTGTGCGCTGACCGAAGGTCGATGCTCCTGCCATAGCCGCAATGCCAGCGGCCTTGAACAACTGGCGACGTGAGGAATCATGATTGCGGCTGTTGCTATCGTCGGTCATCGACATTCCTTTCTTGTCGGGTGTCGCCATTTCACGGTGTAATTCCACCGCCCGAACAAGCGACATCCGCCCCCGACTTTGTATTACGGACACTGTGGGAAAGAACCGCTTGTAGGTGATCGCCAGCGACTCTCTGAAAAACTGTTGCTGTTTTTTATACGCAGAACGTTGGCATTCGTTCCGGTCCGACAGGGCAAAACCGCCATGCATCTGATGGGCTGATCGTTGTCTTTTATCGATTTTCCGGAGCGCCTGTTGCAGGAGATCCATCGGAAAAAGAAACCTAACGGGACCTGCTTTCGTTAATCAGCATTACCCATCCCACATCGCAGGAGATGAAAATGTCCGTAAATGAAACACGTCCGGATCATTCGATTTCTGGACGTATTCAGGACAAGGTCGCCGTCATTACCGGGGCGGCGAGTGGCATAGGCCGCGCAACAGCGGAACGTTTTGCGAGCGAAGGCGCGCGACTGGTGCTGGCCGATCTCGACACGGAAAAGCTGGATACGCTCGTGGCGGACATAACTGGCTGTGGAGGGCAGGTTATTGGTGTCACAGGCGATGTCAGTCATGAAACGGATGTCCGGGCTCTGATGGATCAGGCCGTCTCCCATTTTGGCGGAATCGATATTCTTGTCGCCAATGCCGGTATCATTCCTGAGGCCGATCTTGCGTCTGCCACAGTCGATCTGTGGGACCATACGATGGCGGTCGATGGACGCGGCATGTTCCTCAGCTGCAAATACGCCGCGGCTGAAATGGTGAAAGCCGGAAAGGGGGCAATCGTCTGCCTGTCTTCAATTTCCGCTTTCGCCGGCCAGAAAGGGCAGGCGGTGTATGGGCCTGCCAAGTTCGTCGCTTCGGGCTTGACCAAACATCTGGCCATTGATCTGGCTGACAAGGGCGTACGTGTTAACGCCGTTGCTCCGGGCACGATCGACACGCCAGCCGTAGGCAAAATGGGCAAGGAAGGCATTGAAAAAGTGGTCGCCATGCACCCGCTGGGCCGGATGGGTAAGCCGGTTGAGATTGCCAACGCCATCCTGTTCCTGGCTTCCGACGAGGCTTCCTTTATCACGGGCGCCGTGCTGCCGGTCGATGGCGGATATCTGGCCCAATAACCTTTCTGTATCAGCGGAACAGCGGCGGAGCGCGAAGAGCGTGCGCTCCGCTGGTCGGACGACATGTTTCTCGCACGAAATGCGTTCGGCCAGAGTAGGGAAGGCGAGGTTGCATTGACGACATAGCAACCCATGCTTGCTGGAACGACCGGCACCTTCTCCATATCAGCACCAGTCGTCACTGTGGTTCCAGATCCGGACAATCTGATTCACTAAACACACTTTGATTGGACGTCTGGAGTCCTGCCGGTTCTGTTTTCGCTATGCGAGACAGACCGCCATAGCGGCGCGCCAGCCGCTATGGCCATATATGCCCAAGCTGAGATCGAGCAGTCAGATGCGGTCCAGAGACAATGATGATGGGGACCGATGATCAGCCATGAGACAGACACACTTCGCCGTCGGGATAATCTTGCCCTCGATGGTATCAGTTTTCTGCTGGCGGACGTGCAGGACAATCTCGGCGCCTTCCTGACCGGCCTTCTTGCAGCCTATGGATGGCCGTCGTCCGATATCGGTATGGCGATTGCGTCGGGTGGCGCAGGAGCGGTGATTGCACGTCTGCTGGGGGGATGGGCGCTCGACAGGCTGTCTTCGCGCAGGCTCATCTTGGCAGGCTGCTGCCTTGTGACAATCTTCTCGGTCTCGGTCGCCGCTCTGTTTCCCGGCTTCTGGCAGATTGTCTGCATCCATTTCCTTGCCGGCGGCGCGGGAGCCCTATTCTCGCCATTGCTGGCCGCGATCAGCCGCGAGACTGCTGGCCCCGGCGGTTATATGGCGCGTATGGGGCGCAATGAGTCGTTCAACCATATGGGCAACGCACTGGTCGCCTGCTTCATGTGCGTCGTGGGCACGATGGCGGGACCGCTCACACCTTTATGGGCCATCGGAGGACTGGCGGGAATCAGCCTCCTGCTTGTGGTGCGGCTTACAGGCCGAGCCGATGCACAGGAGACTGCGTCGGGTGCTCCAGAATCCGGCGTCGCAAAGGGACGGAAAGTCAGCCATGTGTTGACCAATGCCCCGTTGCTCATCTTTCTGATCTGCCTCCTGCTGTTCAATCTGGCGAATGGCGCAACCGTTCCGCTCATGATTGAACGGCATGCCGCCTATCACTTTGGCAGTGTGCCCTTCATGACGGCCGTCTGCATTATTGTCGCGCAGGCGACCATGGTGCCGGTCGCCTTTCTGGTTGGACGGACTGCCGGACCATGCCGACGAAAACCACTCTTTCTGGTTGCTCTGGCGATGCAGCCATTGCGTGACCTGATGGTTTTCTGGAGGCCAGCTGGCCCGTCATGTGTCTGGCCCAGATTTTGGATGGCATCTCCTCGGGCATTATTCTGGTACTCTTTTATGCCATCATGTCGGATCTGGCGGAGAAGGGGGGACGTCGG